>JAODLJ010000028.1:64101041-64111184 GCA_027576115.1 Cathorops melanopus | reverse complement strand
TGGTGTAGTGGCTGGCTGCTTTATGTCCTGGGGCTCCCTCATGCCTGTGTTACCTTCTGGCTCTCCCCTTTTAGTTAAGCTGTCATAGTTAGTTTTGCCAGAGTCCCTGCTTGTACTCAGTGCAAAATGTATACTGTTCTTACTCATCAGGTGACATTGGGCATACCTAACAACCTGTGTCCCCCCTGTCTTTTCCCTCTGTTTCTCTCTCTTTCTGTTGAATTATATGTTGATCCTGAGACACCAGAGATGCTGAACCTCTTCTGCTCCTCGGACCTGCCTGATCCATCCTGGTGCCCTACATCTGGATGGAGTCTCATCGCATCGCTCCTGTGGAGGACGGCCTCATATGGACAGTCAAAAGTTACACTTGGAAGACACTCTGGACTCTTACAGTAATGCTTTTATGGGTGAGGACTACAGTTGTCTCACTAACTTTAGGACTGCAGTTGTTATGAACAGTTTTACACAAGTCTCCATCAATGAACAATTTATAATGTCAACAAAACAGACTTGTTGTTAAAACTATAATGAATTTCCTGGTTACACAGTTATACTTTGTGACTCTATCGGACACAGTTATAGAAGTGAGTTATTTCTAATCATGTTGTCTGTTATCATCCAGGTGAGGATGGGTTCCTTTTGAGTCTGGTTCCTCTCGAGGTTTCTTCCTCATGTTGTCTGAGGGAGTTTTTCCTTCCCACCGTCACCACAGGCTTCATCATTGGGGATAGATTAGGGATAAAATTAGCTAATGTTTAAAGTCTTTAATATTCTGTAAAGCTGCTTTGTGACAGTGTCTATTGTTAAAGGCGCTATACAAATAAACTGACTTGACTTAAAATAGTGTAGTGTAAAATAGTGTAATGTAAAGTAGCGTAATGTAAAGTAGTGTAATGTAAAGTGGCATAGTGTAAAGTAGTGTAGTGTAAAGTATTGGAATGTAAAGTAGTGTAGTTCTAAATTGTGTAAAGTGTGGTGTAAAGTAGTGTAATGTAAAGTTGTGTAGTGTAAAGTTGTGTAGTGTAAAGTAGTTTACTGTAAAGTAGCGTAGTTTTAAATTGTGTAATTTAAAGTGGTGTAATGTAAAGTGGTGTGGTGTAAAGTAGTGTAATGTAAAACGGGTGTAGTGTAAAGTGGTGTAATGTAAAGTTGTGTTGTGTAAAGTAGTGTAATGTAAAATGGTGTACTGTAGTGTAATGTGAAGTGGTGTAGTGTAAAGTAGTGTAAAGTGGCGTAGCATAAAGTTGTGTAATGTAAAGTGGTGTGGTGTAAAGTACTGTAGTGTAATGTAAAGTGGTGTCGTGTAAAGTGGCACAGTGTAATGTCATGTAGTATCATAGTGTAAAGTAGTGTAATGTAAATTAGACTCAGCACTGCTTTTTCTCTTCGCTTTTCTTGGTTGAAGTCTTTTTAATCACAACAGAATCCTGTGGAAATTAATAATAATAATAATAATAATAATAATAATAATAATAATAATAATAATAACAACATTTTCCACAGAAAATAACATGTTGGAAAATAAAGTAGCCACGTGCTTTTATTTGGCAGGTTTTCAGCTCCTATTCGTTTTCTTGTGTATCGAAGCAGAAGGACGCTGCAGTGAGTGTAGTAAATCATGTGGTATTGATGGAAAGTCTCAGGTTGCACGAGATGGAGGATTCAGACGTGCAGTGCTCGTAATTAATCCCTTCAAACCAGCGTCGGACCCGAGCTGATCACTGGGCCAGCAGATCCTCATTAGCCTCGCTGTGCAGGAAACAGAGGGTGGGCAGTAATCAGAATGTGGCAGTGGTGGGAGCCCCACCCACACACTGAGCTCCACCAGGGGCCCTGAGATGTGATTACAGCCCATTACAGTAGTGTGTGTGCAGGAGGTGGGAGGGACACTGGTCATTATAGTGCTCACGTGTAGGCAGTGCCCTGAAAACACACAGGAAACTGTGGGAAGTGTGTACGCCTGTGCTGAAGTCCACCAGGAGGAACATATACGAGCTCCACTCGGGGGAGCTGGCAGAGCGTCATTAGGGCTCCGTACAGAGGCACCTTACTTTTCCTCGAGCTTGTTGTAATTGCAGCGTAAGCACTCTAACCTGTCAGGAATCGCTCTCACTCCTGCAGGGTTGCCAGATTTAGACCTAGAAACACACCTCCATATTCTGCAGAGCAACAGACGTAACTGCAAACTTAATCACATGATATCACTAATCCTACTCTCTGACAAAGCGCCAACTGACTCTTTGTTTTCACAACATTGAAACAACCATTTTCTCAATTCTATGCAAATTAGGTACGATGCTTTAATGAAGCACCGAATCCAAACAGCTGGCTCAAATGATTTCTCAGATCAGTGTTTCTTCAGGTCCCTGCTCACAATTTTCAACATATTACGGTATCTTGACAATGTTAAGACAGGTTGTGTACTATTGTGGGTTTGGGACTCCAGGCTCTTATCTTGTCGAGAGGATGAGAGGTAATTGTCAAATAATTAAAGTACTGTTTTTTGTCAAAACAGCAACATTAAGCAAAAATGAGAAGAAATTGTTGGTGTATAAACTAGGTTGTGTGATATACGTAGCGTATGCAGTATAACATATCTGATTTCATGTTTACCTTTTTTTTACGCTTACAGGCTTCCCCTGGTAATGCCATGTTTTACATCACAATGATATGAACTGTGGGTAATTCCCTCAGGGAAAGTCTGCATAAAGGGTTCAAAATGTCTGCGAGAGAGCACTCATGCACTTGATGATCTGACAGTGGGACAGCTCCAAGCCCTCATGGGTTTGGCAGGAGCAAGCCTTAAATCCACAAGCTGTTTGTGTTGGCACTGGGATTGGGTTTTGGTGAAGTCGGGGTTTAGGGGATTTGGAATTTCTTTATTCTTTCCTAGGGGAAGCCATGGCCTAATGGTTCTAGAAGCAGCTTTGGGACAAAAAGATCACTGGTTTGATTCCCTGGATCAGTAAGAATGGTTGAAGTGCCCTTGAGCAAGGCACTGAACCTCTGGGTGTGCTGTACATCACTCTGGATAAAGGCGTCTGCTAAACACCTGGAATGTAATCTATAGTTGGAGGAAGGAAATGATAAATTAAGACTATTGGTTATTGGACAGTTTTTTTCTGAGCCAGAAAATTTATATTTGTGAAATAAATAATATATAAATGTAATATATACATTTATTCCATTATATTGCTTCATTTAATATTTATTTTAAAATTCATTTGACATGCTGCTGTCAGTTCCAGGAAAACTGGTGGAAAAAGCACTTTTGGTTAGCGCTCCTTCATCTCACCCTGATGTTAGAGAGGAGCCAGTGCGTTCTATCTCCTTCACTAGCTCTCAGAGAGAGAGAGAGAGAGAGTGAGTGTACCGGCAAAGCCATCTTGACGTGTGACATGAGCACCCTGTGGCTCTGAATCCAGCGTCTCTGTGCTGCAGGGATTACTCCTGCTCAATCTCCATAGCAAATAAGGGAATTAGGGTGAAATTTAATCAGCCGTCACCCCCCACACTCACTCACACAGACGCCAGGGGTGAACATGGGCACGCTCAGCCAGATTGAGCCTTAATCTGATTGCTCAATCTAATCTGTGTGAATTTTCTCCTCTTGACATGCTTGACAAGGTCTTGAGTGTTTATTGCGTTGTTGCAATGAATTGCTGTGATTACGAGAACCTCATATCCAGGCATTAGCAGGTAAGATTAGGCGTGGGCTGAGGAGCGTTTACGTGTGCCACACCGTCCTCCTTCTCCTGTTATTATCCCGAACTCAGTGTCAAGTGAACCGTGAACCTGTCTGATGTGAGATATTGATTATACACAGAACTGAACAGTGCTGGGGTTTTTTTTTTTCAAACCAGCTGGAGGTGAAAAGCAGCCGTTTGGGCCTCAGTCAGTGAAATAAAAATCCATTTAAAAGAAAATAAAATCTTGGCTGTGGTCCAAACCAAAAGATCTTCACTGTGAAGCACTAATGATGGAAGAGCTTTATTCAGAGCATTGTTTTATCAAAGATCATCCAAGCATTATCATTTATTCATTTACTGTTTTATTCTAAGCCCTGAAACAAGCATTAGAACATACAAGTGATACAAATGCTGCATAATTTTTCACCAAATGACCACAAATCAGAAGTGTGAGATCGCTGTCGAATACAAAGAACGTTTGTGCAAAAAGGCCGAGTGCTATAAACACTTGGGCTGGAGTGATAATCAGAGCTAAGAACAAACTGTCAATCAACCACCAAACCAAGCAATATTAGTCATATACAGTACTGTAAATAGCAGCATGTACATCATAAGGAGAGTGTAAACAACATTAAAGGTGCGATCTGCAATGTTTAAACGTTTTCCTCGAGCCATAATTATCATTTCATTTCAAAGATACCTAATAAACACAGCGATTCTCTGGGTCCAAACAATGCAAACGATCTTCTTATACGTTTTTCTGCTTTGTCTTTAACTAGAGTTTGTTTGTTTTTTCTGTGTAGGATTTCTCACTGCCGATTCGTTCACTGCAGCTTTTTTGTCGTGTTCAGTATCCTACAGCGCAGACGTCCTGCTACTGTGACTCGGATTGGTCCATGGCTCGGCTCTTTAGTCAGCAACCTGCAGCAGTTTATTTTTAAACTTCAAATGACTGAGCATGAACTCACACACATATTGGCATAATAAAGAAGCACCTCAATATTCTGGCTTGAGTCATTTACGGTGAACTCAATAAACCTGGCACCAGGGTGTTGTGTGTGTTTACACTGTGAGCCATCGTTCCGTAACCACAGGTGTGACGTGTCACAGCAGAGCATCGGTGTCTACTGTGCCATATCTATGCATCAGAAATCCGAACACCCCGATCATACCGGCGCTGATTTAAACACAACGGAGGTGAATGGAGTGTTGAAGTGATTTAGTTATTCATCACATTTATACCCTTCTACAAACACCAGCAGAGTCACAGAGCATCATATGATCATGTGATCGCTTCTGTTCCATCATTCACCTTTAAGGAAACAACAGCATCAATACATATAGCATGATTATATATACTGAAACCGCACAAAACAAGCGGCTTTTCAAGGCAAAAACAGTGACAGAAAACTGCGCTCGCAAACGAGAGAGAGAGAGGAAGAGAGGAGTGGATGGAGAGACTTGTGTGAGCAGCATGTTTGTGGATCAGAAACATGTTGGAGGAGAAAGTGAAGAGAAACAGGAAGTGATGTGAGACAGAAAGACTCGTGGATCTTAGACACCGTAGACGGAGATGTTTGAGTTCGTGCTGCTCTCAGAAAGAAGAAAATCAGTGTTAAAGTGCCACGCCCCTGTCCCGCCGTGCCGTCTGTCCCTTTTACACACACACCTATTCGGGCTCTGTTACTGCCAATCACTCAGCTCAGAGGAGGAACACACACACACACACACACACCCCATCCCACATTCACATGCTTCATACAGAACACGAGGAGCAGGAAAGGACGAAGATTCCCACCTTGAACAGGCTCCAGGAAATGGGCTTTACGCACACAACCATCTTTTCAACACACTGTAGTTTGTTTGTAAGAAGAATAACATTCAGGAAGCTTCTTACACACCACAGCGACACAAATAATCCATGTTTGGTGCTAACTTGCTGTGACTGTAGAGCGATTAGCCCCTCCCACTAACACAGTGTTTTCGAGAGCATTTGACTGGTTGCACCTGAGCGCACGATGAATCAACAAAAGGAAATCCAGAGTTTTCCTGTAATTTATAAACTTTAAAATGGAAATGAATGAGAACATCTCCAAAACATGTTTAATCATTAATATATATATATGCCTTATTTGTATCTATAGCACCAAGAGACTTGAATAATAATTTAAATAAAGCTCTAAAACACTGTTTTGATTTCATGAGGAGTTTAGAAAGCATCTTACGAGGCATGTAGAGTTTCATTAGAGGAGATGAGGACTGATGGTGCTCTATAAAAACTAGGGATAAAAAATCTGGAGGGTTTTTGTTGCATAATTAGCAAATAAATCGTACAATTTTGACGCAGAATCCCTAAAATCTTTGGGCTGTGGGAGGAAACCGAAGCACCCAGATGTGTAGATTAATCTGCATGTGTTTATGTATCACACGTGCATTTATTGCTGACATTTCACACAAACTCTGGCTCAACATTTCAACTTCCTCTGACCAGAAACAGTCAGGTTAAAGTTTTTAATATGTACGTATCAGGCTTGTAGTACTCGAGTCCGACTCGTGCCCTAATTTTAAGGACTCATGACTCGACCTGGACTTGGGCACTGATGACTCGGACTTGGACTCGTGCATTAACTGCATTAGGACTCGGAAAATGGAGACAAGAACTCTGATTGTTTCTTTATTTTTTGTAATATGCCATAATTATTAAGCATAAGATATTTATATCTACATTAATTTTTATACTAATTTTGTGTAAGTGTGTCACACCTGCGCGCCTTGGCGTGTGCATCAGATAGACTCTCGGGCGCTCCGGACAGCACACATGCGCCAAGCGGACTCATGTGCACACCATTAAGGATTAAACACAGGATTAAGGTGCAATCAGCGTGCCAATATAAAAACTGCGAAAATGCACTTACTTTGCAAAGTATTGAGTTGTGTTGCTGACACGTTATCAAGCCTTATTTCCTTGTTTGGTTTCCTGATCCCTGATTCCTGTTTCTCATCTTTGATTCTGTCAAGTCTACGATAGCCTGTTTGTGCCTCGCTTGACCTGTCACCTGTTTCACCATTTTACGATTTTACCTGCCATTCTGGCTTGTTTATTGTCTTCAGTTGCATTAATAAACACACCTTCTGCACTTACATACGTCTCCCAACCATCTCTGACAGAATACTTCACACTCCCTGATAAAGAGAAGCACATTCACCTGTTCATACGGCATGTTCAGGAACAAACTCATGTTAATGGGGCTAAAACAGCCACCGTCACATGGTGCGGTTGGAGTCTCATTCTCAGACTCGATTTGGATCAATAGTGGATTCGACTCGAAGCTTTTTTTTTAATAACTTGGACTTAACTCAGATTTGAACACTGGGGACTCAAGACTGGACTCGGACTTGAGGTTTAGTGACTCGACTACAACACTGGTATGTATGGTGTTACACATTATGTAAGGTGAGATGTGGAGCCAATCACCAGCGAATGACACTGTTAGCCCCGCCCCCATTCACCATGACGCTAGCATTTCATCTTCAGCACATGATTCAAGTCACTGCTCGTTATTTTAGATTTATTTTCTTCAACACAAACCTCAAGCTCAGGTGTGTGACAATAATCAGTTACTCGATATATCACAATATTCAGCAGACAGTACAGTCACTCTGTCCCTGTACCCACGTTTAGGTAAAGGATAAATGTGTGTATTTCCCATAATTCTGTTCATCAAATATGAGTGAGAAACATAGCAGCCATGTTTATGGTGTGATTATCGTAAATAGGTCGGCGAGTATCAGGACGCGAAAGTTCAATCTCATTCCGCTTTTTGTACAACTGGAGAAAATGTGTTTTCTTGAGTTGTGCGAGCATTTCCTGTTTGTGGTGTATGTGTGTGTGTGTGTGTGTGTCATTACCACACATCATCTGTACACTGTGTGAACATTTGTGCTAAACATTTGTAGTGTGTGTGTGTGTGTGTGGTGACCTAGGGTCATGTCTCTCCACCCCACCACCCACACGAGCCTTAGTTTTTAGAAAAGCCTTGGACCAGTTCTCTCTCTCTCTCAACATTTACCGTCAAGTACAGGAAGTCAGTGTCCTGTTTACGTTTTTGAGTTCTCGTTCTGTGAACATGTCCTCCAAAAGTCCACAGAACAGCACTGACCAACCCATTGTGCACACACACACACACACACACACACACACAAAATGTATATTGTTTCATATAATCATTTATCAAAAGATTTTGAGCAAAAAAAAAAATTTTCTCCCTAGTTTAGTCATGGCTGAGGTAGATGTCCCCTATCACATGACTGTTCCCAATCAGGGAGGGTGAAGGTCGTTGCATGCTTCCTCTGTGCTGCACACACTCGGAGGAAAGCGCTATGCGCCCACTTCCACATGCATGAGCTCACAGACACCATGATTGGTGAAGATCACTGTAACTGACAGGGAGAGAGAGGAACGCTCTCCTGAGCTCCGGCATTCTCAGAATTCCAGCTCGCGATCTCAGGATGAAGTGAACACATTTCTGTCGCACCACTCAGGAGCCCAAAATATTGCTGGTAAGGCTGAAGAAACAACAAAAACTGGTGCCTGTACAACTTTTACCTATGAATATGCAAATTTCAAAAGGATCTGACTTTTGATGTCATTTTCTCATTGAACACCAAAGCAACCACAGGTTTCATTCATCATGAATATGAAGGTCATTACGTCAGTGCGCTATCCAGCAAGCCTAGCAGTCAGGTGATTGGTGGAAATCTGTGGTGTCTGTTTAGTGACATCAAAATCTGAGCTCATAGGAGCTTAGGAACTTAGGATGAGTTCAGAAATCAATATTTGGTGAAATAACCCTGACTAACTAGGGGAAGCCATGGCCAAATGGTTAGCAAAACAGTTTTGGGACCAAAAGGTCATTGGTTTGATTCCCTGAGCCAGCAGGATTGGCTTAAGTGCCCTTGAGCAAGGTGCTGAATCCCCAACTGCTCTGGCAACCTTGTGTCTGTCAGTAAAGCCAGACTTGAACCCTCCTCTTTTCTCACGCAAAACTTTTCTTTTTAACTCTTTTGGGATGATGAATAGATATTTTTGTATTCCAATTAAATTTAAGGTCCTACTAGCACTGGTTTTGCCATCCAAACTGGTCCTATTGCAAGAGGATAGTGATGACCACAGCAGTGGTTTTTATACTTTTCATCAATTAAATAAGATCTGGTCCAGGTGATCACCTCATCAGTACCTCATTAAGTAAAGTGAGGTGTGCTTGTGTTGGAATTCCAGCACAGACACTGGAATGAAATGGCTGCCAGACATAGAGATGCTGATTTAAGAAAAAAACTGAAGTGGTCTCTTAATTTTTTTCCATAGCTGTGTGTGTGTGTGTGTGTATAGTGGTGGTTGAAACCATTGTACGGTGATCTCTTGTTCTAACGTGATTATAACATGGTGATAATTTATATTGTTGGGCTATAAGGTGAAACAGAAACTGAGGAATTATGGCTCATTTACATGATTTGATTAAGTTCTGCTTGATGCCTGGGTTGAGATGTGGTGAGATTATCGAGCACGCTGGACGATACTCTCAGAAGTATGTGTAAGATTAAATAGTATCATGTTATAATGTGATGTTTGTGTGTCGTAATAACCTGGAAATATCTCGTGAAAACTTCTGATCACAAAGTTTTCATGTTATAAAGTGTTCCAGCTAGTTTATTTATTTAACCAGCGCCATGCCCAAATTTATATGATTTACCAGTGCCACGCCCGACTCATGATTTTCCAGAACTTTCCAAGCATCCAGCCCATTTGTTCCACCACGGAAAGAAAGTGCGCCTGAATGAGTGTTGACCAATCACAGCACACTATTAGGGTGGAGTCATAGATATGATCTGTCAACCATTTTGTCTTATTACAATAACGGATCAGTGCAGTAAGTTACGTAGAATTATAGCTCTAGGATATTCTCCAAAGGGACAAACCTATAAGAGAATGCATGTTTGTGTCTATTGTTCTATGTCTGTGAAGGTTCTCAGTCATCCAGGTCATCATAAACCGTCGGTGCTAAAGAAGGCAACTGGACTTGCTTGAAATTCTTGAAGACATTTCACCTCTCATCTGAAAAGCTTCTTCAGTTCTGTCTGACTAGTGCAGAGTTCCAGGTATTTATCCTCTCATGGATCAAAAGTAACCCTAAGGAGTCGTTGAGGTTACATGGGTCGTTGACCCACTCAGTCGTCCTGTAGGTGTTTGGGTCACTGGAGGCCGGGTGTGAACGGTGTTGGCAGCCTAGAGGGTCATTAGAGTAATCTGTGGGTCGTTGGCTCTCTCTGCCATCATGTGACTCGTTGAAGTCAGCTGAGTCTTGGTGTGGATGTGTATTCAGACATAGAGTGTTTTGGTAAACTGGGATGTATGGATGCTGTCAGTCCCCACTCGCTTGCTCACTCGAGTTTG
>JAODLJ010000028.1:63881270-63895527 GCA_027576115.1 Cathorops melanopus | reverse complement strand
CTAGCCAGCCGGGCTGGCTAGTGACAGGAATTACCCGCCAAATGACAAATTAAGTCGCCTCGGGTGACCGGACCACCGCGAATTTCAAGCCGTGGATATTTATTTATTTATTTTTAAATCTTGAAACATTTAATTTCATTTTTTTAAAACCATTTTTGATCAACAGCATTTCTTTACATGTGCCTCAGACTTTTGCACAGCACTGTATGTATATATTTGTTGCTGTGAATGAAGATGTTCGTGTTCTGTTGGATCATATTGAGGTGCATAAAGATCTCGTGGACTCTGAAAGGAAATGTGAGGACTTTAGCGATTCCCACCCCTACTAGCCAGGGCTGCACTGCAGTATATCGTTGATGAAATTATTACATAAAGTAGCTCGAAATGAACAGGAGCAATTACCAAGAGCACAAACCGATAAGATCATATATATAAATCAGTTCTGAAAATTGTGACGCCACCTGGAGGAAGCTAATCGCATTACAGTACTCACATTTAGCGCTTACTCTCTTCTCACTATCAGGTGACTGTTCGCCCGTGATGTTTTGTAGTTTGTGTGTTGCAACTGCTCTTGTTCCTGTGTTTGGGCGTGGCCTGTTCACTGACAAAAAGGAACAGCCTACATCCCAATATACAATTTATATTCATCACCATTGTTCAAATAAGTTTGTGTCGTGTCCTCAGCTTCGTACCAGCTTCGTTGGCTGATTAGATTAGCCTCACTTTGCCAAGCTAAGCTAACTGTACTAGCTACATACACTCACCAAGTTCACCAACGATCTTCCAAGCTTTAATTTTCTTCATAATGTCTCTGCACATCTAAAGAGATGACGACAGAACAATGGTTCTAATTTTTTGCGTAAATACAGATTGTTCCCAAACATTTCATGTGATGGGTCCGAGGAATCTAGTAATTCCAGCTGGTCGTTTTACTGCGTCACTCCGTATTTGCATTTTCATGAGTTCCAAAACGTCACGCTGAAATCACGGCTCCGTATCGTTCGTGTATATATAGACACACACTCACTCACTCTCACACACACACACTCGCACGTAGATAGAAAATTAACGATGGCCTGTCGCTTTGTATGTTAATCAGATCAGATGAGTGTTTATCCACCAAGCTGAGCAGGACCAGCTGCTGTACACACTCCTACACACCTCAGCTCTCTCTCTCTCTCAGCAGGAGTTTGACTGGCCTCCCGCCTTGGCATTTTATGGGTTAACTACAGCGATTCACTCGTAGCACTCCATCCTCCATTTTAATGTTTAACTGTAGCTGAACGCAACAGCGAATTTTATGGTTCATTAATGAAATAAGGTTCATCTTGTAGTAGATTTTCATTTTTGGCTAACAAATAAAACCACTAACAGGTTTGTGTTTTATGTTGGGTTTTTTCCCTTTTCTGTTACCTCTCCCTGAGATCTGCAGACATGTAGTCACGTTTCTGTTCCAATACCTTTGAACAGTGTCTCTCTCTTAATGAGTGAGTGTCTGTAATATCTCTAGTGTTAAATCTTTCCCCAACATTTATAAATATATAAACATATAAACGTGCCCCTCTCTTTCAGGTGATTTATTGTGTTCAATTTTGATCTCTTTCAGCAAAAGGCAAGCAACGCGGAGAAGTTTGACTATGTGAGTAGAAACACGTCGAGTTACAGATAAAATCCAGCTGATGGTTTTAGTGTCTGATTTGATATATATTTTTTTAATTTTGCATAAAGGTGATGAACTTCCTGAAAAAGATGGCGGGTAACGAGTATGTGGGTTTCAGCAACGCTACGTAAGTTTCTCACAGACGTAATGAAACAGTCAGGTGTGTAACTGATAGCCATGATGAAGTTTACTAATAAATTTGATCTTAAACACAACTTCGATCACATCTTGCTATTTCCAAAAGTGAAAAAGAAAATCCAACACTGCTGCAGTCCTACTTCTGATCCACCGAGTGAAATGTTTGCAGAAAGCCTGGTCAAGTTTACTACTATTACTTAATAATAATAATAATAATAATAAGAGAAAGAGGCTGTAACTAAAGTCACAGTGATTTGCACTAGCTGTTACAGACTGGGACGTCTGGTCACCATACCTTATAGAGCAAGAATGGTAATAGAGAGAGTGATGCTTAGTGAGGAAAAGTTGCGCCCTGCCGCCCTGAACAAAATAAAAATTAAAAAAAAGATTGGAAAAAAAAAAAAAGAAAATTGACAGTTATATAAGTGATTTGAAAAAAAAAAATCCCATTTTTCATGGATCGATCCAGATCAGTGATCCAGATCAGCACCAAAAGTCATAGCAACGTACGTCAGCCCAGAGGGATTCTTCACGTGAAATTTGGTGATGATTGGTTGAAAACTGAGGGAGAACTAGCGTCCTAAAAAACGTTAGGAGGAGAATAATAATAATAATAATAATAATTATTATTATTATTATTATTATTATAAGCAGAAGAAGAATAAAGTAGAAAGATCGTGAGTGAGGGTAACGGTTTGCTCCAGAACTGCTAGCACCAATTAACAGTCATTAGTGTAAAATAAAGCCATTTGTGCACTGTGAGAGTGAAATATATAGACGTTTTTCCCCGATTAGATCATGGAGAGGTTGAAGGAGACGCAGTAAAAGATGATTTACGGGTTTTTCATTTCATAGCTGACCGTTTATACTTTCTGTTCCAGATTCCAGTCTGAGCGTGAATCAGGCGACAGGAATTTCGCCATCGGCTATTACCTGAAGGAGAAGAAGGTGGGTTTGGGGCGTGGCTGCATGCACACGTTTCTCATTCTGTCACACTTCATTCACTGTTTGGTATTTGGCACAGAAACATGAATAGATTAATGAATACTGTCAATGATTTTCTCAGAGCTGATAGGAAATGGAAAAAAAAGGTGCTTTTTTTTTTTTTTTTTGCCTGCAATTTTTCAAAAATTATTTTAGATTCAGTAACGCACAGCAGGATGAGTCGCTAAAGCAATATGCTACATTTACTGAGGGGAAGAGCCGAGAAATCCTTTTATTATCATGGACTTCTTGTTTTTAATAGATTATGCATATAGTTTGTAGTTTATATTCTGTATTTTATAAACTACTGTATTTTATTTGTGGAGGTTTTTGTAACTAATGTGAATATATTGGATTTGTACGTATTGTGGAGATTACAGTGCGATATTGATCATAACTAGTTTCTTTTTCAGTTTCTATTTATGTGAAAAGAACAGTGTTGAAATACAGTGTGTGTGTGTGTGTGTGTGTGTGTGTGTGTGTGTGTGTGTGTGTGTGAAACAGGTTGATAGTAGAGGTGTGCAGCCACTGATTGGACGGCCCTGTTGTTTTGTTTAAGTTTAACTAAAGGAGGAGAAGGTGTAGTTTATTTCACGTAAAAATGTGTAAATGCTGATGTCTGTGAGCTTTTCAGACTCGGAGACTTGTCAGTATTTACATGGGGAAAGTTTCGCATGTTCAGAGTTGAGTTACTCACCTGAGTGGTTTTTATTAACAGTCACATTCAGTAGATTTTTGTTCACGCCTCGTTTTGAGTAAAAGTGCCGGAGCAAACTGCGCTTAAATGAGCCGGCTCGTGTTTCCCAGAAGCCTCTGCACTAAATAGCAACCTGCCGTTTTTGATGCCATCGATATTCCACAGCAAACAATTTGGCGACATCATAAATCATAACATGAAAGCCAAGATATTTTCCCAAAGTACTTCTGGGAAATGTTTTAAACTCTTTCGACTGATCTGATCCGTTTACATACGGCTCCAGAACTCTCCTCGTCCGTCTCGTGTAAATATCAGGCGTGTTGTGTTCAGAACCGTGACACGTGGACGAAGGAAAAGTTTGAGACGGGCCCTGAAAGGATCAGGAACAGTGAGGTTTTGCTGCAGTGCACGCAGAATCCCGCATGGAAACAAAAACGACTCTGGGAGGGGTGAGTCAGCCCAATTAAACTCCGTCAAAATCCTGACACGCCTCTGCTTTCCTCAGACTCCGCCCCCGTGTGTGTGTGTCACGCTTGTGTCATTTCTGAAGAGCGCTGTGCAAGTCTGTAGTTACGCCTGAGGTCTGAACACCAGTGTCCCTAATCTCACTAACACGTCCTTTACGTCACGTCATTACACTGAGCACATCACATCTGTTTTAATACACGTCATAGAACACTGTTCACAATATTCAGATAGGCTCATTAATATTCATGTGTGTTTCAGTACTAAGGCATTAACGTGAGCGTGTGCTATGCTGTTATTACATGACTTTGATGAATACACGATTCTGATTGGTCAGTTACAGCAGACTACACTGTGATTTTCTGTAGAAGGAAGCAAAGAAATAATTTTTAAATCAATATTTTGTGGCATCGTTATCGCAAAATAAACCGCCACACGGTGAGGCAGGCGCTCGGAGCAGAGCGCTGGACGTTTATCCCTGACGTCTGATTGTGTCCTTGTCTGTGTGTGCAGTGTTTTCCTGAAGGTACAGATATGACCTCCATCTTGGACTTCTACTTCCAGGTGAGATCAGCATTCACACACACACACACACACACACACACACAACGTTAACCGTGAACAGTGCAGGCTGCAGAAAGGTCGTGCCACAGGAAACGCATGATGTGTGTGTTCTGGCGTCAGGCTCTGATCCCGTCACACAGGTCATCTGTCTCCTGTGGGTTTGGGGCAGTGTGTCAGATTTTAGCAGATTTAGACACCGTGTTTAGTTTGTGAAATTTCTCTAAACAAATTTTGTTTGTGTTGTGGGACTGGGATCCTGACTGTGTGTGTGTGTGTGTGTGTGTGTGTGTGTGTGTGTGTGTGTGTAGCTGTGCTCCATTGAGGTGACCTGTGAGAGTGCCAGCGTCCTGGCTGCCACTCTGGCCAACGGCGGCTTCTGCCCAATCACAGGCGAGCGCGTGCTGAGTCCCGAGTCTGTGAGGAACACGCTGAGCCTCATGCACTCCTGCGGAATGTACGACTTCTCCGGACAGTTTGCCTTCCACGTGAGTGTTGCGCTTTACTCCACAGCGCTGGAGAGTTCTGGACTCTGATTGGTCAGAAGGTGTTGATTAATGTTCTGTAGTTCAGGTTTATATTCATTCAGCTCATTCACTTCTGCTTCATCTGTAAACTCATCACTGTAGATTATTTTCCTACAACAGAACCAGTGATGATTTAAGTAGTAGTGACACTCTGACATTACTTTTGTGTGTGTGTGTGTGTGTGTGTGTGTGTGTCTCAGGTGGGTTTGCCGGCTAAGTCGGGTGTGGCAGGTGGCATCCTCCTGGTGGTGCCCAATGTGATGGGTATCATGTGCTGGTCTCCTTCACTGGACAAACTGGGCAACAGTGTTCGGGGCATCCAGTTCTGCACGGTAACACACACACACACACACACACACACACACACTTATTCTTGTTTGGCTTCCAGTTAGACCAGTAAATCCTTTCATGTGTATGTGTGCGTGTCCATGTGTGTGCGCGTGCGTGTGTGCATGCATGTGTCCGTACGTGCATATGTGCGTGTGTGTATGTGTGCGTGCATGTGTCTGTACATGTGCACGTGTGTGTGCGTGCATGTGTGTGTCCGTGTGTGTGTGTCCGTGCGTGTGTCCGTGTGTGTGCCCGCGTGTGTGTCTGTGTGTGTGTGTGTGTGTGTGCCCGCGTGTGTCCGTGTGTGTGTGTGTATGCGTGCGTGCATGTCCGTGTGTGTATGTGGGTGTGTGTGCGTGCGTGCGGTGTGTGTGTGTGTGTGTGTGTGTGTGTTCTCCCGTCACTCTCGGGTCTCCTTCAGGCTGCTCAGAGCGCCGGTTCCTCCGTGGCGTCTCTCACTCTGCTAAAGCCTCGTGTTCTTAAACTCATGAGTTTGTGTTTCTGCTCTGAATCCTGAACAGCCTCCATTTTGGTTTCATCTCAGACACACGCCGTTACTGTCTCTCATGACCTACAAGCATTTTTTTATTGTAACACAATTATGGTAAAATTTTTGTTTCTATGGATACAGTAATGCAAAACAGATGAAATAAAATGCACGGTTAAAAAAATGGATAAAAAACACTAATAGTTTTGCACAACATTATATATAATAAACTTAAGTTTTATTTGTTTGCTAGTATAACCCGGCCAGTTAAACTGAACAGCTAGCTACAAGACAAATCCATAAATTAAGACAAGTAAGACGAACCATTCGATGAAGACAAAAGTAATGACGCCCTGTAAGAGGAGGAGGAGTTAGTGTTTGTTTATGGGATGTGCTGTATGTCTACACACGCACTTCATCATTTTCAGCTCTTTTCACCAGTTATTGAGTTTTGTGGGCGTGGCTAAGTATAAATCAGGTTAGTAATTTTTGATTGATTGGTGTTTATCATTTCAGAATTAGCTGATTTTTTTTTTTTTTTTAAATCTGGATTTTCTTAATTTGGGAACGTTTACGTCTCTTATAGTTGCATATCGTTTAAGTGAGTGCTTGTTGCTTGCCCCGCCCACATTGCATCACTAAGCGTTGCTTCACCCTTTGTCGCTGTAGCTCACACGAGCAGGCGTATTGTTCATGTGTCCTTGTTCCTGTTTCCCTGCAGGATCTGGTGTCTCTGTTCAACTTCCACAACTACGACAACCTGCGGCACTTTGCGAAGAAGCTGGACCCGCGGCGTGAGGGCGGAGAGCAGCGGGTGAGTGCGCTCTTTCAATTGCCTGCCCACCTGTCCGTCCCTGCATGCCCCATCAACGCTCTACACAGCGTCCTGTACGAGTGAGCACACAGCACCACCCACCGCCGCTTTAACGCTCTGTACCGGGGACTGACGCCGAGAAAAACTTTCCCTTCCTGGTCACCACACAAACACACACACACTCCATTCAGGTCACACACTCCAGCTGCTGAGCTAATCACCGCTCGCTACACATCAAACCTGTCCACTAACACTACGGCGAGGCGGCACGCGGCAGGTCTGTTTCTGACTCACTAACACATCTGTCCTCCTTCACCGCGCCTCCTTCAGCTGGATTTACAGGTTCGCACGTGAAACGTCACCTTACACCTCGCTCTTTAAGCCTGAGACCCACAGGATCATCTTCTGGTGTGTTGTAACGTACAGAGATCTCACGTGTTTCTTTAGCGGCGTGTCCTGAAGCCCAGAATCACTCGGCTTGTCACGATCACGGCCTTTTACCTCATAAACACAAATAAGGATTTAGTTCTTTTCACCTGCTGGTGATTCTTATGATCATCTTTTTAAAGTGTTGCATTTAAATTTTGATGAATTTTCTAAATCAGAACGTTCAGCAGATCGTCAGAAATCTCTTTCACCTCTGGAGAACATCATCGATTTAAAAAAATAAAAATACATTTTTAACCAAAAAAGCAGATCGCAATGAGAGGGGGTATTTTATTTTTAAAACTTAATACGCAGCCAGTTTTTATCTGACATGAGGTAAAAAATAAAACACTCCATGTTGTGCTGTTACAGGAAATAATCAGCCGCAGGGTGGTGTGATGGAGTGGAGTTACACTGAGCGCCTCCGAGCGTTTTATTCCTCTGAAGCGTTCAGTCTTTCATCTGTTTATATGTTACAGTTAAAGTTGTGGAACATCTGTGAGAAATGTAAGATCGTGTGTAACATGGCGTTGTCCTAATGATGCTGATTGGCCATAGAAGGGGCGTGGCCAGACATATGTAATGCATGTCGTGTACATGTTGCATCGTTACAACGAAGGAAAAAACCCCTGATATTATAAGCTGGTTATGAGTCGCTGATACGGCAAGTAAGAATTCCCCGAGTTCACAACTCGCTTCAACTCCCTGTAGTTTTGAAAAAATATGAACTGAGAGAAATTTTATTAACAAAAACAGTGCAACATTTATTTTTCCAATCCTTTATCAACTTCACTTTGAAATGATGATATAAAAACGAGTGTCTGTGAAATGGATCCCAGCAGAGGAAACGGTTTGGTTTATGTGAAGGCAGGAACAGCGGAGTTAATTTAATGAAGATTCTAATGAGATCATCTCTAAATGGTGATCATTAGAAAGATGACAAAAAAAGTTGTGTCCTGGTTCAAGCAGTCGGGGTAACCATGGCCTAATGGTTAGAGAAGCAGCTTTGGGACCATAAGGTTGCTGTCTTGATTCCCTGGACCAGCAGGAATGGCTGACGTGCCCTTGAGCAAGGCCCGGAACCCCAGCTGCCCTGGTGAGAGTGGTGGTGGTGGTGTACCCTGTGTCTGATTTGCCAAAGAAAACTAACTGATGATGTGATTATCACAAATAAACTGACTGGACCTGAACCAGTTCTTAGTTTAGTTTTGGCCAGGCACCGCCCAAACTATCCCTTTGGTTTAATAAACCAAGAAAAACTTTTATTTCATTTTCTTAAGAACAACAGTAATTTTCCTGAGTAACATATTAACTAAAATATTCCTTTTATTAAAAATGAAAAAGTTAATAACTAATATTCCTTTTCTTAAACTTTTATGAACTTTTCTTTGGCCTCCATTTGTTTCCCTTTTCTTTCTCTTTCAGCAGTCTGTAAAGAGAGAGAGAGCGACGATTTCTCGTTAAATCTGTTTGTACACAATCACACAGCAGCTCTTTCACATTTTACAGCTGATTTGTGTGTTTTTGCAGAATTAGAGCTGTGTTACTTCCGCCTACAGTGAAGTCATGTGCATTTTTGCTATTGTACGTTATTGCACACTGTACTGTCTAAAGAACGCAATTACAGTGACGAACAACCCCGAGATTACGCAGCCTGATAATAATCATAACTGATTTGTATCACTATTTATCGCCACACGATATATCGTTGCACGCCTCCTGTTGATGCTTCGAGTCAGTTTATTGCATTAAATTACATTTTAAAAAGATCAGGAGTGCTTATGAAGCTCAAGTCAGGACTGCAATTAAATCTAACGAGCTGTTAGCTGTGCCTAATCTCATTAGAGTTAAACTGAACGATAAGGGCTGTGTGTGTGTTCTGTTGAACAGCAGTGGAGTGTGAGTGAGGACGTTCACAGCTTTGATGCGTCACAGAAAGAAGTTTTGTTGTTCTGCTCTGAAGTCAGACAGCAAACTAAACACATCGCACACATTACGAGACACAGTTTATTTTTGTCACTCTTAAAGACGCCTCGTTCCCCATCAGGTTTAACTCGTCCAACTCCATATCCGTCACGACGGTCGAATCTGTTTCAGACTCGCAGTGCTGTCTTCAGGCCTGAAACACGATCTAACACTAATAACAAAACTGCCAAGGAGAAGTGGCAAGTGTTGATGTGGTTGAGCTTTGGAAGGAGCCTCCAGTGTCAGTGCTTCATAGCCGACGTCTCCAGGACGCTGGGCGGCGTCTCAGTAACGTGCCGAGCTGCGTAGGTCTGTCCGATTCGTTTTAACAGAGAGGAAACGTGGAGGCTGGTGAGGTTTACAGCTGCTGTAATGAGAATGGGCACGAACGTGTTTCACATGTTTTTCTACAGCAATGTTTCTGTGATTTAATAAATGAAAAATGATGACTATAAATCGCTGACGGATTGCTGTGTGAATCGTGCCAGGCCTGGTGAGCAACGCTTTCTCGCTTTACATGTGAAGAAGTGACTCTAACAGCTTTCTTTATTCTTTACTAACTTTATGGCATGCAGGGCTTTGATGGCTTTGATACATACACACGCACGCACACACACACACACACACACATATATATATATTTATTTTTTATATATATATATCCTTTAATACCACCACTGCTGCACACAGACGTGGAAGCCTGGGAAAGCAAACTAACGTGTTCTCCGTGTCGCTCAACACAGCAGCACACCTTTGGGCCGATGGATTACGAGAGTCTTCAGCAAGAGCTGGCTCTCAAAGATTCGCTGTGGAAAAAAGTCTCACCCACCGAGTCCAACGAAGACACGTCCACCACTGTGATCTATCGGCTGGATAATGTCGGAGAGCACAACTAAACACGTCTGGAGTACAGGGCTGTACGGGGGACACGCACCGTGTTTATCTCACTGTTTGTTTGTTACTGTGTCCTCTTGGCTTGGTCAGTTTCAGCTTTCTGGTGTTTATTTTTCCTCCGTCTCCGAGGCAGATGCTGATGCGCCGACGAGGCTCAGTTTTCTTTCTTGTTTCTGAAAGTTATTGTGAAACCAAAGCAGCGGCTCGTGAACGCAGGCAGGAGGGTGAAGCAGGAAGTGCACAGTCAGGTGTACACACAGCGAGAGGGGTCACGAATGACGAGTCAGAGCTGTTACGGTCCTGACCGCCTGCTGAGCTGAACCTGATCGCTCTCTTCTGTGCAGCACAGGGCTGACCGACATCATGAGCTTCTCTCACACACACACACGTCTCACTATCCTTGTGAGGACCTTCCATTGACATCGTTATTATTGCAGTTAATTACCGCTGCGCTGCACCTAAACCAACCTTAACCTCAGTAATGAAAAAGAAACTCTTTGGCTCTTTTATTTATTTATTTATTTATTTATTCATTCATTCAGTTTTTGTTTTAAAAAAAAAAATACAGCCACAATTTCCTTGTCCAGACCATCCGAATCTCCCCACAAGGTCCAAATTGTCAGATTTTACTATCCTTGTGGGGACGCTTGGTCCTCCGTAGTATATAAACACACACACACACACACACACGCGCGCGCGCTCCTCTGAGTGTTTATTGCTCAGGTGACATCATGGAGGTCACGTAGGTTTGTTTGCATGACCTTCAGCTGTCGTCATGCAGATGAGTTTCTCTTCACTCATTAATCAGCTCAACTCCAAACGCCTGGATCCAAACCCAACACGTCGTCGCTCCAAACACTCACGAGCAGCCTTAAACGCATTTAAAGCTTTTCATACTCCTGCTCCATCTGAAACATTAACTGTAGTAAATTATCACTCGTAGCTAAAATCCTGAGACTCCTCTTTGCTCTGTGTGTGTGTGTGTGTGTGTGTGTGTGTGTTAATCCCATGGGTTCGAATGTGTTTCTGTTAAGATATGACATTATAAAGAAGCTCTGGCCTGTAGTTCCACTCATGAAGAACTGCTTTTCTGATTCTGCAGCTCTGTGTTTGCGTTAGAGATGCGATCAGTCAGCGTTCAGCACCCGGCTCACGGTCCGACCGTCTCCTCTCCAGATATCTGCCCTTCGCTCTGCCCTGATTTTTGCACATAACTGAGCTGAAGCCTGAGAGCTCGTGCTGCTTCGCTGCTTTGGAGCTCGTTCTGCACTGTACAGCAGCTTTTCTGCTCCATCGCACTTTCACGCAGTCTTGTCCGACATGTTGGGCGGGGCTAAAGCCCCAATCAGGAAGTACAGAAACTATAATATAATATATAATGAACACCCATTTTGTAGCTTTTAAAGTTCTTCAGCAGCCTCAGTTGTGGTTTTAATATAAATCCTGAGAAATGAAGCTTTTCCTGATTGAGCCTTTAACTCTGAATTATTACTGTTGCAGTAAAAATCATAACTCTGCTGCTTTCCAGCAACGGTAATGAACCCAAAGCTGAGCAGTGCAAGTGTTAGAGTGTGTTGTATTTTTTCAGCGTGCGTGCGTGTGTTTATATTCACGTTCATGAGAATGTACAAGTTTGTTTCTCTTCTGTTCCATGCTGAGTACGTCTTTAACACGCATCCCTGCTTTTATCATTATTTACGCTCCCTGTATGTGTGAACTGAACTGGATTTTCTTTGTGTGTGTTGTATGCGGAGTGCCACGGTTACCCCGTCTCGCGCTCGAGCGAGACAGTGAGACAGGATCTTTGGTGTTTTAGTGGAAGCAGGATTCATGAATTACTTGAACAGGGGCTGTGATCCCTCTCTGTGTTACTAATGTGACTACTCTGGGTTCAACTGTTCCTCGGTCATG
Organism: Cathorops melanopus; assembly: GCA_027576115.1. Classification (NCBI taxonomy): domain Eukaryota; kingdom Metazoa; phylum Chordata; class Actinopteri; order Siluriformes; family Ariidae; genus Cathorops; species Cathorops melanopus. Next base: position 63,883,668 of record JAODLJ010000028.1, on the reverse strand, counting down.
CTGAACACCTGTCTGCACACAAAAGACGTATTTATACATATTTATATATATATTTATATAAATATAAACATGCTTTCCTTATCGAATGATTATTCCAGTATGTCATGGATGCTCTCTCAATCAGTATTGTTTTCCCTCTGCCTCTTCATTTTTGTATTATTTTATTTTAATAAATTTGTGTAAACCCATTTCATCTATCTCATGTTTGTTTGTTTGTTTGTTATTAATCCTTTCAACTCATCTCCATTGTCTGAACTTGAGCAGTGGTTTGGAGGGCGGGTCGTGAGTAAGTCTGAGACAGTTCAGTGCCCCGCCCCGTGTTCGTGACGGAGGGTCCAGTGTTGCAGCTCAGGTTCTCGTGCATCGCCTTGTTGTTCTCTGAAATAAAGAAGCTGAATAACTGAAGATAGTTGTGTTGTGTCTGTGTGAAACTCATCCCTGTGTATTATCTACAATCACTGTGTGCTATTCAGCAAACACAAACTATGGCGACGTTCACAAGCCTGACTGCAAACCTCGGATTGGTCCGTTTCACACTCACGATCTGTATCTGACTGGCATGTGAACACATCTGTCCTATGAAACAGCACGCATGCACATTTCATACGTTTGTGCACGAGTCATCTGCATCACCAACAATAAATAACATCATATCTGTGAGATGAGTGATGGTGTTAACTGGATGTGCTAGTAGCTAACGCATGCATCACATTTAACTCCGATTAATCAGCTGCACATGGTCAAGTCGAGAAGGTGAAAAAACCCAGACGGAGAGCTTTTACTGTTTGCGTAGCTACTGTAGCTCCTCCATTGTTGTTGTGCCGACGGTGCTGCTGATGAAGACACCACTCGGTGCATGAGTTCTGATCCGAGTATCTCATTCACGTCACATGGCCACGAATTAGATACGTATCAGATCTGTATAAAAGTGACCCAAATCTGATTTGAAAAGACTGGAATTCTGTGTCCACACAGCCCTGAAAACATCAGATCTGTCACACTGAGGCAAAAAAAATGAGCCATAAAAAAAATGGGCTCTGTGGCGCAATGGATAGCGTGTTGCACTTCTAGGGTCATCAGAGAAGTCATTCAAAGGTTGTGGGTTCAAGTCCCACCAGAGTTATTTCATTATGGTGGTGTAGTGGTTAGCACTGTCTCCTCACAGCAAGAAGGTCGCGGGTTCAAACATGCAAACTACACACAGGGCCTTTCTGTGTGGAGTTTGCGTGTTCTCCCCGTCTCTGCATGGGTTTCCTCCGGGGGCTCCGGTTTCCCTCACAGTCCAAAGACATGCAGTTAGGTTGATGTGGGGCGGCCTTGGGCTGAGGTGCCCTTGAACAGGGTACCGAACCCCTGACTGCTCCCCGGGCGCTCTGGTGTGGCTGCCCACTGCTCTGGGGGTGTGTGTGTGTGTGTGTGTGTGTGTGTGTGTTCACTGCTTCAGATGGGTTAAATGCAGAGAGGAATTTCACAAGTGTGTGATGAATAAAGTTGTGCTTTTTGAAAAGTTTGCATTAACACCTGACTTACATAACAGATGTCAGCTTTTTAAAAAAAAATTTTTTTAAACAATCCATGTTGTCCGTTTGCGAATCAGACTAGAGACGGTAAAGAAAAATCTGTGAAAATGCTCTATTTAATGTCTCTGTCCCTGTAGCTACCAGTCTCTGGTTCAGTGAGCTTCCTTCGTCTTAAATAATTTAGGGGAAAGAGGCCCCACTTTTTTTTTTAAATTGTATGGTATAAAGAATACAAATTTATTAACTGTGTAATAGAACAAATCCATACATACAAATAAACTGGCATCAAATCCAATGATAAAAGTCCAACAGTTTTCCAAAAAGTCAGCATTTTTACAGTCGCGCCTATTCTCCACAGACAGTAAGCATCCAAATTTCTTTAATTTTACTGAGTACAGTTATCACACATTCCACTTGGCTCCTGAGTAATCTGCGATAACGTCTAACATCATCTTCCGGCTGCTCGCTGCAGATAATCCGGATCTGCATATTTGATTTTGGTGTAGGTTTTACACCAGGTTCCTGACGCAACCCTCCCCAATTTATCCAGGCTTGGGACTGGAACGAAGTATACACTGGCTTGTGTAACCCCAGTGGCTGGGTATTTTACTTCATGTGCATGTCTTTTGAATAGTGGAAGGAAACTGGAGCACCTAGAGGAAACACACACAGACAACATGCAAAGGCCATGAGGTTCAAACCCAGAACCTTCTTGCTGTGAGGCGACAGCGCTAACCACTGCACCACCTGTAATAATGTCAGATATGCTGGTGATAAATTCTATGCATAAGCGCTAGGGTGCATCAGTTGCCCTCACTTTCATAAAATCTGATGCATTTTTGTTTGGGTGTTCCTTTTCACCAATAAAGACATCCTGT
>JAODLJ010000028.1:62743282-62755596 GCA_027576115.1 Cathorops melanopus | reverse complement strand
TATGCAACTCGGAGTGAACTATGGTATTTCAAAAAGAGCCAGTATTAAACGTTTTTGGTGGAAGGGCACCTTTAAAAAGTCTATGAAAAAGTCTGTATTAATCAGAATCAATTCCAGGTATAAACTCTTTGGGAAGAAAATATGCCAATCCTATTCAGAAGTTCACTGTTAATTCCACATTATGTTACAGCATAGCAATTTAAAGCTATCTATCTATCTATCTATCTATCTATCTATCTATCTATCTATCTATCTATCTATCTATCTATCTATAGTGTGACTCTGTGCAAGAAAGCAAGAGAAGAGATTAATCAGAGTCCTATTTAGATACCAGTTCAGTGACTGATGTTTTCAATAAGTTTACTTTCACCCACTTTGATATATGAAGGACACACTAAGCATCTTATTCCCATCCAAGACATCAGTCTTTAGTTCCCTCTATCCCTCAGGTCAAATTGGATTCATGAGCCTCATTTTTGACAGAGATCTAGCTTTGGGGTTCAGTTAGCTGTTCTGATAATCATAAATTATGACAATAAGGAATGGTCATAAAATATGACAATATTGACAATGACTCCAACAAGATGTTAAACTTGTAAGCTGACATGGTTGGCTTGCTATTGACCTTAATTATGACTGAAGTATGCCAAGCCTTCAAGTATGATTATCTAAGGGCAATGCAGATCAGCACAAATCAATTTTAATTTCACATGTTTTGTCAGCACACTTGACTTGGCAAGTGCTCCTGTATTGTCTTGTCTTCATCTTCCTACAGAAGGTAGGAACACGATAGGAACAGCCTGCCATCAGAATTCCACATTCAGGATTATTATTCTATCCTGTTATCAAATTTAAGAGAGTATCTGTCAGTGAGAGTTGTATATTTTGTCAGCATAGTCTGACAGTTGCCACTATCTCCTGATTGAACCTGGTCCCCCAATTTATTTAAACTGCTGGATGCCATGCTTCAACAGGACTGCCAAAGTCTGTGCACTTGGTGACTTGTGTTTTCCATGATTACACCTCTGCCCACTGGACCAATGCAATGGGTATAATAGTATGACAGGGAGCTACATGGCACCCCTGGGCATTGCCTAATAGGAGGTGCAGTGGGTGTGAAAATGATGCAGCAACCCATTACTAGTCTTGAATCACTTATAGCTGCCCTGCTTCCACCAACAGTTGTTCAAAACCTCTCATGATATTGTTTTTAAAAACCAAATGATTCAAATTCAATTAAACAAATGTAAAGGACATTTTACAGTGTTGACTCGGCAGGGCTTGCTATTCTACAAGCTTGTACATGTTCTTTGTTTTAATAACAGATTTCTCCTCAGTGTAGTGCAGTGTGAATGTGGTGGTCTGTGAAAACTCAAAGGATGTCACTAATTTTGGGCTTTGACCAAAATTGTATTTTTCTGCCAACAATATTCTTTGACAGCTCCACTTTAAAGAAGCATAAATATATTTATATTTCAAAACCACATCAAAATATTTTAGGTTACTTTATAACCTTGCCTTGGCTGCCTGCCTGAAAAGATCATGTTGGAGCCAGTTTAACTAACACAGCAGTAAGTGTATTCAGTCTGCTTAAAAATTTCTAAATCCTGAACCAAACATAAGCCTAATTAATTTGTAATCAAACATCAGATATCAAAATGCCTCTGCCCTGTCACATCATCATCAAAACAAATAACTGTTGCACACTCTGGGCATGTATAAATGACCGAATAAAAAGGTTAATAGAAATTAAATTTAGTTAACAGAAGAGAACTGACTGAATTATTATTTCACCACCAATGTTAGCATGAAGAGTCATCAGTCAAGTGAAGACAGGCAAGGAGTTTCTTGTTTAAATGCAGTGAGAGAATTTTACCTCAAGTAACCAAAATGAGAACTTATTTCCCATTATTAATTTATAATTCTTTAAAATTTGACAGGAAAGTCATGTTCTAGAAGTAGATTAGGTTACAAATCTCATCCAGATGAGAATAGGAATCCTGAAATATGAATGTGTCTCTTTTCACTTTTTGGTGGGAAACAGATTTTAACATGCTCGAACTTTACTTCTGGTTGGCACACTGTATGTACAGAGAAACATATTTCAATTCAGGAAAACCTGTAGTTGCCAGAACTAAATGGTATAGATGTACCGGTAGAAGGGTTGAGAAATTTGTGGAACAGTTGTTTCAAAATCTTATTTTTCCTTTAAAGGGCCAATTTTATTTATTTATCTTAGTATAAACCAACAAGACTCCTGGACATTAATTCTGGTATTTTTATGGCTTTTCACTTATTTTGACATAAATTCAACCATAATAGCTTTCAAGCTTTTCTTAATCTGTTAAGTGGGTCAAATGTTGTGGTATAGGCTTTGTATTGAGTAATTTTAATTTTTTTTTTGTGACAGGAAGGCAGACGGGAGACAATGAAACAGTAATTAAACCAGCCTTATGCTTTTGTAGCTGCAATGCATCATTGTTTCCTTCCTTTCTGACCGTAACGGTCCTAGTCCTCTTTCTTTGAGGTCTGCCCTCAGAATACTCAATAATACTCAGTAATACTCAGTAAGTTCTTGCAATGCCTTCCTTTTCTTGACTTGTATCTATTAGACCCTATTAAGGCAAAGTCCAGTGCTTGTTGTGCAGGTGTGTCGGTCGGCATTCTTAGAATGTGTCCAAACATGGACCACCTGGCATGTGTTACTTTTGTTGACAGCGGGCTGGTATTGCACAGCTTATACAGAGCTTTATTTGAAATCATGCTGTTTGGCCATTGATGTCCTGTGATTGTTCATAGGTGTTTTCAGTGGCAGGCATCAAGCTTGTCTATGGCTGTCTGCAGAGCTGCCCAGCTGTTACAGTTGTAAAGCATAATTGACACACAGGTGGCATTGTACAGTTGTAGCTTTTTTCCAATGGAATTTTTTATCTATGGATCCAGATTTTCCAGAGGGACCTGAATGCAATATTGCCTGTGATACACCGTGCTGCTATGTCAGATGAGCTACAGAGGAAGGAACCCAGAATTTTACTCTTTCTCCATTCCTCTTGGCCTCGGAGGGGTTTTTCATTCTCATCTTTTTCCAGTGTGTCGGCCAAGTAGACATGGGTGAATTCTGTCTTGGCTTCATTCATGAATAAGTTTCAATTTTTCAGATTTTTGGCAGCTACTGGTAGTAGTTTTTCCAATGTGTCTCTTTCCTCGTCAATAAAGTTGACATCGTCTGCATATTCCATTTCTAATGGCATGCCTAGAGGTGAGACTGGAGGATTGGGTATTGTGGAGTGCCTCCTTATTGATGATAGTGCAGATGCTAGGTAACAAATTAACAGTGCTGGGGAGAGACTGTCACCTTGTGGGGACCCTATTGTTATTTCGAAATCAGCTGAGTAGGTTGACCCGACATGGACTCTCAGCTTAGTGCCTGCCAGCAGGAGTCTCACGAGATGCAATTTGTCTTCATTACATCCTGCCTGGTCCAGCACTTCTAGGAACTAATACACAAACATGCTAATTATTTTTTATATTTTAAACATTTTATTATTCTGCACCCCAAACCCATCAGTTTGTGGGTGGGATAAACTCATTTGGATTGTTTTAATTACAGCAATTTGTGGCGTTTGCCACAAGCTGGCCTTGTGGTTAGCGTGTCTCAACCGGGAGATCATGAGTTCTACTTCCGATCAGGTCCTACCAAAGACCATCAGAATAATGGTACCTACTGCCATCTGGCAAGACACGCTGCAATACAGATGTGAGTAGGGAGCCAAACTCTCACAGTTACCAGAGGACTAGCCCCCCACTGTAACCCCAGCTATATAATAGGTGAGAGGCCGAGGGCTATAGAAGAGGAGATCGGCTCCACCCAACGCATCTTAAGGGCCTCATTAGTACTGGCATGGGAGACTGCCTGGGAAGACCAGGTCCTGACATGGGAGGGACTTTGACTTTGTGGAGGTTGCATAATGTATGTGACAAATGATGTGTTTTAGTAGTTATGGTCTTATTTCAGATCCCACTGAAATAAATAACATGAAACACTAGGCCATGCTCCTTGTGCAGATGCTGGAACTGGTTCAGGATATCTTGTTGTAAAGTGGTACCCTTCTGCTTGACTGGATAAATGGCCTAACAAGGTCTGTGACAATTCTTTAAAAGAATAGCTAGTTAAGCTGAAGTGGGCACAAAGATGCATTTGGGGTGGTCATGGATTCACCAAGATGCCATGAATGCCTGGCCAAAGGAAATGAGTGTGTGCTGAATACAGCTCAACTTCACATCCAGGCATTTACCTAAACCCATGGATTGAACCAGTCTTCAGTGGATCAGGGTCTGTGCACAGCCCAATATTAACTAAGGCATGATGTATACCTCTTCTTCTTCTTCTTTTTCTTCTTTTTCTTCTTCTTCTTCTTCTTGAGTAATGACCAGTGGCCTCTAGATTTGGTGTCATGGAAACCTGGAGTACCGAATCCAACTCCATTTAAGTATTGTACATATCCACATTACTTATTCTCCAAATAACTCCCAGGTTTCAATGTAATAATATTAGCAGCATGCTATTCAGAAAAACCTAAAGCAGGTCTGGGACCAAAACATTGCTGGTTTAATTCTGTGGACCAGCAGGAAAAATTGTGTGGGTATGGGGAGTGAATGATCAAGGCTGAAGTGCCCTCGAGCAAGGCACCCAACTGCCCCCTGGGTGCTGTAGCGCAGCTGCCCACTGCTCTGGGTGTGTGTTCACTGCTTCAGATGGGTTAAATGCAGAGAAAGAATTTTGCTATGCTGTAATGTATCTGTGTAAACACATGCTAATTAAAAATCCCTGTTTTTCTTATTACTGTTGTTGCTATTGATGATGTGTCTCTCAACAGTACATACTGCTATCATTCTATTGCCCCGCCCTAATGCTAACTCATGTAGATAACATTCACTTCAACACCTAATCTAAACACCTACGTACGACCCTAATCACCTGATTCTTGGTACGACATGAGTAATAAGTGAGTAAAAAGTCCTGATCTTGATTCCCATTCCTTACACATGAAATAATAATAATGATAACCTCAAACGCCAGAAACCTTCCTCCATGTGCTGTTCCCACACACACACTTGACTCAAGTCCAGTTTTATATGAAGCAGTCATTTCTGTCTAAGAAGCTTAAATCGAAGTGAGAAACTCAGTGATGTGTTTAGAAACTTTTATCATGAACTCACCACACACACAGAGTCCAAACCCACTGAGCCAAACAGCTTCAGACTTTAAGAGGCTTACCATTTTGTCCAAAACACACACACACTTAACTATATCCAAAAACATCAGCTATTTATTGCCACAGTTGTTAGCTTGTGATTTAAGAGTCAAGCAAATATTAACCAGAGAAGCGCACACACACACACACATACACACACAATTAAAAAATGTTCCTCTATTCTCATAAATACCAAAAACTGAAAAAGAGCATATGTTAATTACCAATTATTCTCCAAAGGTGAAGTGAATATTGGTGAATAATAATCGAGATGAAGTCGAGGTCGAGGTTATTATTCACTGATATTCACTGAGGCAGATAATTGTTTTAGTATAAATACATTGTTTAAAAAATCATATTAAAAATCATTTATTTCAAACCTCAAAAGTGGCAATTGAATGTAATAATTTTGCGGTGCAGACTTGTGTCACTTATCTACACCGAGTCACATAAAATACTTTGTTTTGAAATCAATGAAATAAATCACAATTCCACCTTCCCTTTGAATAGTTTTAGACCAAACTTCGTAGCATCTTTAGTGCTTTTAGGAACAGCACTTTCTTTCATCATATGTAATTCTTCCTCACTAACGGTGACAAAGTGATTGGCCGCCATTTTGCCGAGTCACTCGAGGTGATTATCAAGAAAAAGTCAGAATCTCTCAACCAATCAGAGTGCGTGATTTCCTATAATCACCTCTGTATTTATACTAAACACATTTTAAAGTCAAAATTAATAATAATAATAATAATAATAATAATAAATTTATATGGCACCTTTCTCATACCCAAGGTCGTGTTACAATTATTGGGGAAAAAAGGGCCACCAAAAGAAGGTCAGGATGCCATTCCAATGGTGTAGCAGCCACAGTCACACCAAAAGGTGCACGAAAATAAGTCCCATATTGCCTGCACAGCCGCCACGCCGCCGCCGGGCAACACCACTCAGAACACCGTGCCATGGATCCACAAAGTGAGCACAGAAGCACCACCATACAAAGCGCTGGTATGTCCCAAACAGCCTGCACAGCCACCGCAATGCCACCAGGCAACATTGCTCAGAACACAGCGCCAAGCACAAAAGCACTGCCGCACAGAGCACTGGACAACCCTGATGTTAAAAGAGCAACGAGCTCACTGCAGTCCATAGCGAGGAGCACAGGCATCACCAACGGCAAACCAAGGCCTGGAAGGAACCAATGCCCAAAACTGGGTCCAGAGCTACACTACAACCAGTGGACAAAACACTCAAACAAAAACAAAAAACAAACAAACATCAAACTGCACAAACACAAAAAAGAAAAACAAAAGGGAAAATAAAATAAAATAAAATAAAAAGCTCTGGTGAGAAGCGGCAGCCAGAATGCACACAGCATTCAACTCAACTGGAAACGGGATAAAAAAAAAAAAACTTATATGAGAATTATAAGAATAATATGAAAGTGAAATATTCTCAGCTAGATTTGCATTTCTGGAAGGAAATGAGCTTGAAAAGAGCTGAAATGACAGTTGGGGAAAATTTTTTAAGAAGTTTTTTTTTTTGAAAGAAAGAAATATAAATAAATGAAAGAATGAATGAATGAATGAATGAATGAGGTGCTATGGTGTTCCAGGTTGTTGCTCAGGTTTGGGGCTATTTAGAACTCATGAGGTTATTTGTTGAAGTCACTGGGTATTGATATTTGGCTTTTGGGGCAATTAGCAGTCAGAGAGGTGTTTGTATTTGGGGCAATCAGAAATCACATGGTATTAATTTTGGGTTTGGGGGAAATTCGCTATCAATGTGTTATTTGTATTTGGGTTTGGGGCAGTTAGAGGCCATGGGGTATTAGTTTTTGGGCTTGGACAAAATTAGCCGTCAAAGTCCCTCCCATGCCAGGACCTGGTCTTCCCAGGCAGTCTCTGATCCCAGTACTAATCAGGCCCTTAAGCTGCATTGGGCAGCCCCCATCTCTGCTTCTATAGCCCTCAGCCTCTTGCCAATTATGCAGCTAGGGTTACAGTGGGAGGCTAGTCCTCTGGTAACCATAAGAGTTTGACTCCTGCCTCAGATTTGTATTGTGTTGCCTCACCAGATGGCAGAAGGTAGCATTTTTATGATGGTCTTTGGTATGACCTGACCATGAGTAGAACTCACGATCTCCCAGTCTAGAGGTGGACAGCCATCAAAGTGATATTTATAATTAGGTTTTGGACAATTAGAGGTTATGGGGTATTAGTTTTTGGTGTTTTGGGGCAAATATCATTTAGTTTTTTTTTTTTTTTTTGCTATGGGGCAGTGAGAGGTCTTGCAGTATTTATTTTTGGGTTTTGGGGATATTAGCTGTCAAAGTGATATTGATAATTAGGTTTTGGATAATTAGAGGTCATGGGGTATTTGTTATGGCAGTTAGCAGGCAGGGTGGTATTTATGCATGTGAGTGAATAAACATTTTGAGGAGAAATGGCTGTGCTGTGGTGTTGGCACTTCAGAAGCTGGACATTCAGCAGTTCAGGATGTATGAACTGCAGAAAAGTGTTTAAGAAGAACAAGAAGTCTGTGGAATAACAAAACAGTATTCGTAAGCACTGTAATACCTCATATATCAATTAATTGCCGATATAACCAATATATGCCCATATATCACTATATCTCCGGCATGTTTGGATCAGCTTTGCGCTCCTCTCAGCTGCAATATTATTTATTAAGTCAGTAAAAAAACTGTCTTCTACATCAATTTACTGTATGAAGTTTTATTCCAAGCTTTTGGGCCTATGGTCCATCATCAGGGACAGAGCACAATATGAATTTACAAATGTCAACAAACTAGTTTAAGCAAAAGTAACAACAACAACAAAACTGTCATATGCGTTATGATGGCTCATGTGCTTGCAAAACAAAACAATCCACAAGAAACATCAAATTGAGGGTAAAAAGGATACAAACAAAATGTAAGATTATTGATTTATCTTGTAGCATTTGTTTGTTTGTGTCCTTTTTTCCCCTCAATTCAGTGTTTCTTGTGGATTGTTTTGTTTTGAAAGCACGTGACCCATCATAACACACATGACAGTTGTGTTGTTGTTGTTGTTATTTTTTATTAAACTAGTTTGTTGATGTTTGTAAATACACATTTAATTCTGTCCCTGATGATGGACCATCAGTCTGAAAGCTCAGAATAAAACTTCATAAATTTATTTTGAAGGCACATTTTCATTGACTTCATATGATTCTGACATACAAACACACTTTGTATATAATATGATGTATATCAATTGTACACACCTGTGTGCAGAGTCATATGATTCTGCTGTGATTAAAATTTGTGTCTATGGTCAGCTACTATATGTCAGGGATTGGTAGGATACAGATGTGAGTGTAGAAGTACATTTATTAATAATAGTAGCAAACAGGCAAACAATCCAAATCAGTTGGCAAGATCATAAACTGGAAATGAGCAAAGGGTTGGGCAAGGCACAAACAGAACATCACAGGCACAGAGAAAAACAGAAACAAGGAAAAGGGGACAGGAAACCAGGAAATCTAGTAAGGAAACGACTTGGTAAAGTGTCACAAATAACTCAATACTTTGTACTGAGCATATGTTTAAACAGTCTTTATATAGGTGCACAAATTGCACCTTAATCATGAGCAGGGGTGCATCGTTAACAGTGCGCATGCAAGAGTCCACTTGGCATGTGCACAGTCCAGAGCACACCCGAGAGTCCAACTGGTGCATGCACCAAAGTTTGCAGGTCTGACAGTACCCTTCCCCCAAAAAGAGCTCCCTCTGGGAGTGAAAATCCATCTTTCCTGGCCTGGGAATTAGGGCCTGACTCTGGATGCTGTGCCATCAGCATGTAGCTCTGAGCTGACATGGCACCAGATACTTGGCTCAAGTGGGGACTTGGGTTCAGGCTCAGGATGGGACTTGGACTCTGGACTAGAAGTGGGCTCAAGCTCTGGAGAAGACTTGGACTCTGGACTGGGTATGGGTTTGAGCTCTTAGCATGGCTTTGACTCTGGACTGGATACGGGCTCGAGCTCTGAACAAGGCTTGGACTTCAGACTGGACACAGGCATGGGTGTGAGCTCTGGACAGGACTTGGGCTTCAGACTGGACACAGGCATGGGTTCGAGCTCTGGACTGGACCTGGACCTTGGACTGGATGCAGGCTTGAGCTCTGGACATGACTTGGATTCTGGACTGGACTCAGGCATGGGCTTGAGCTCTGTCTGTGCATAGTTCTGGTCCTGGTCATGACCCAGTGGTGAGATGACAATGTCTTCATAGCTGGGCAGTGGTGGGATGATGACGTCTTCATAGCCAGGCAGCAGCAGGACAACAATGTCTTCATAGCCAGGTGGTGGCAGGACAACAATATCTTCATAGCCAGCTGAGGCAGAGGCCGCCCCATCATCCTCTGGCACCAATTCTGGAACTGGCTCAGGTTCTGGTATTGGTTCTTGTGCTTGAGCTGGCACTGGCTCTGGCTCTAGCACTGGCACTGGCTCTGGCTCCAGCTCTGGAGCTGACACTGGCACTGGCTCCTGCTCTAACTCTGGCACTGGCTCTGACTATGCTGCTGACATTGGCTCTGGCACTGGGGCTGACACTGGCACTGGCACTGATGCTGGCTCTAGCAGTGGCTCAGGCTCTGGTTCTGGCTCTGGTGCTGGCTCTCACTCTGGCTTGTGCTCTGGTTCAGGCACTGGCTCTGGCTCTGATGCAGGCTCTGGCTCTTGCATTAACTCTGGCTCTAGTTCAAGCACTGGCTATGGCTCTGTTGCAGGCTCCAGCTCTTGTGTTGGTTCTAGATCTGGTTCTGGTTCAGGTGCTGGCTCTGATGCAGGCTCCAGCTCTTGCATTGGTTCTAGCTCTGGCTCTTGTCTGGGTGCAGGCTCTGGTTCAGGTACTGGCTCTGGCTCTTGCACTGGTTCTAGTTCTAGCTGTTGTTCAGGTGCAGATTCTGGGATTGACTGTGGATCAAGTTGTGGGACTGGAGCAACAGCCTCTAGGAGGAGTTCTGGAGCAACTGTTTCCTCTGCTGTTGCTGCATTGGCCTCAGGCATGATAGCCCCCTCCCAAAAATTTCATGGGGGTCTTCTTTTTCTAATGATTCATTGATGAACTGGAGCATGGTTAAAAAAATTCTGTGAGCACCAAAGGCACAGGTGCTCTACTCAGATGAGGTAATCTGCCCATTGGCATTCTCTTCCAGAGAGCCAAGTAAGCATGAGGCTTACCGGTACTCAGATAGGTTCTGGTGGCTTGGGCTCTTCTACGTCTACGAAGAAAATGTCACATCGCAGACTGGATCCCCAGGATGATATATTCCCTCATAGGGTGCTGGGGGGCTCATTCCAAAATGCCTCTGGAAATAAAAGGCTTGGGGCTGAGATATGGAAACCCAGAAGTGGCATGGAATGGCGTACTGGAATAATTCCGCTACATCCATGTTTGGCGAAGTATTCTGTCAGGGACTGGTAGGATACAGATGTAAGTGCAGAAGTATGTTTATTAATATTAGTAACAAACAGGCAAACAATCCAAATTGGCAGGCAAGATCATAAACTGGAGATGAGCAAAGGGTTGGGCAAGGCACAAACAGAACATCACAGGCACAGAAAAAAAACAGAAACAAGGAACAGGGATTAGGAAACCAGGAAATCTACTAAGGAAACATTGCTTGGTAAAGTGTCACAAAGAACTCAATACTTTGCACTGAGGGTGGCACGGTGGTGTAGTTGTTCGCGCTGTCGCCTCACAGCAAGAAGGTCCGGGTTCCAGCCCTGTGACCGGCGAGGGTCTTTCTGTGCGGGGTTTGCATCTTCTCCCCATGTCTGCGTGGTTTTCCTCTGGGTGCTCTGGTTTCTCCCAAAGACATGCAGGTTAAGTCAACTGGTGACTCTAAATTGACCGTGATGACCTGGTGACTTGTCCAGGGTATACCCCGCCTTTTGCCCGTAGTCAGCTGGGATAGGCTCCAGCTTGCCTGCGACCCTGTAGAACAGGATAAAGCGGCTAGAGATAATGAGATATATATACACACACACTCATTTAAAGGTACTGAGGAATATTTTTGTCTTACTGAAATATACTTCAGAAAATTTAATACACAGCCTCCAAATGCATTAATTTTTGCATGCAATCATTGTTCCCAAAGTGACTTAAGGTTGAGAAAAATCACACTGAGGGTGCTAAATTAATCAAATTGCACTGATTTTGCACTTTTAGGTAGAAATGCACCAAATTATATAAAACATGCAAAACAGTACAAGACAAGTTATTTTACACATTTGAAAGAAGTAATTCTGCATACAGCCTATTAGTAAACCAGCTTGTATGTTTTTGCTGATTTTATAAAGTTTGGACAAGTTTTACAGAAGCAAACTTTTAAAATGGGGTCACATTCTGAGAGAAGAATTGAGACAGGTACTGTCATAATTTGGAAAAGGACATCTTTGTATAAGTCAAGGGGTTTATGAGTGCTGCCTTCATATCACACCATCAGCATGCTTAACCAGAGAGGGGAAAGAGTGTTAAATTACTAACCATCCAAGTTTGGGAAATTATTCTAGCTCAAACTGCCATATGAGCATGATGGGGATTATTTTCATGATTACATGTAAGAGCAGAAATTAGGCATAAGATCATAGCATTTTGTGAGAAAAAAAAGAGAACATGAAAAATGTTACACAGACAGTAATCCAAGTTGAGAATCAAACCCAGGATACTGAAGGTGTGAGGCACCAATGCTACTCACTGTGCCACCATACTACACAGCAATACACCAGCATGACATAGATTAAGCATACGGTACACATGTAAGAAAATTGAGCATGATATAATCTGTCCATTTTATATAGCAATACATTTCATTTCTGACATCATTTTTTTTTTTTGAAAAATTGAACATCATAGTTTTTGTCCATTTGTATACAGTGGTGCTTGAAAGTTTGTGAACCCTTTAGAATTTTTTTTATATTTCTGCATAAATATGACCTAAAACAACATCAGATTTTCACACAAGTCTGAAAAGTAGATAAAGAGAACCCAGTTAAACAAATGAGACAAAA
>JAODLJ010000028.1:60755966-60768126 GCA_027576115.1 Cathorops melanopus | reverse complement strand
TAGGTAACTGAAACTGCCTCAGCCTACATAGGAGGTACAGCCTCTGTTTCCCTTTATTAGTCATTTCTGTGACGTGCGTGCCCCACTTCAGGTCTGACTGAAAGGTTACTCCTAGGCATTTGGCAATACTGACAACCTCAAGTTCATGGCCGCTAATGGTGAGAACAGGTATATAAAAGTAGAAAAAGTACATAAGTGATTGTATGAAGCATAGGAGTAATTTCAGGGAGTATAGGAGCGATTGTAAGGTAGAGGAGTGATTGTAGGGGTATATGAATGATTATTCAGAATATAGGAGTGCTTATATGGAGTACAGGAGTATTTCTAGGAAGTATACAAGTGATTTCAGGAAATATATGAGTAATTGTAGGGGATAAACTAATGATTATAGGGAGTATAGGAGTGATTGTCTGGAGTACACAAGTGTTTTTATGGTAGAAGACTGACTGTAGCAGGTATAAGAGTGATTACATGGCATATAGGAGTAATTTCATAGAGTATGGGGTGATTATAGGGAGTATAAGGATTATTGTAGGAAGTATAATAGGGATTGTAGGGTATAGGAGTGATTACAGGGAGTTTTATGGTACAGGATTGATTATAGTGACTATAAAAGTGATTGCATGGAGTTGCATCTATACATTTTGTATTTTGTAAAAATATGTATTTTCAGATAGTGTAGCACCCTCTCATGACAGAGCCAAACATGTCCCAAACATGGGGATGAAG
Organism: Cathorops melanopus; assembly: GCA_027576115.1. Classification (NCBI taxonomy): domain Eukaryota; kingdom Metazoa; phylum Chordata; class Actinopteri; order Siluriformes; family Ariidae; genus Cathorops; species Cathorops melanopus. Next base: position 60,767,397 of record JAODLJ010000028.1, on the reverse strand, counting down.
GCGTGAATTGCAAAAAAAGTGATTTTTTTATTTTTGTTTATTTATTTTTGAATGGGGCATGTTTGATGACAAGGGTGAAGTGTCTTCCTGTTAAGTAGTACCATAGTTTCCCCACGGCCCACTTGATGGTGAGGGCTTCTTGCTCCACTGCTGCATACCTCTGCTCTGTAGTCGTCAGCTTCTGGCTAATGTAGACAATGGGGTGCTCTCCTCCCTTGAACTCTTGCAACAGCACAACTCCTAGACCAGTCTCTGATGCATCCATGTGTACCAGAAAGGGGTGCTGGAAGTCAGGGTTTTTAAAACCAGTGAGCTTGTGAAAGTCATTTTGAGGGCCTGGAACATGTCTTTGGGAGGAAGGGTCCAGCAGACTTTCTTGGATTCTACCTTCCTTGTGAGATCTGAGAGGGGGAACGCTACAGAGACAAAATTAGGCATGAAGTACCAGTAGTAGCCAGCCTCAGGAAGGCACCACCTGTTTCTTGGTGGTAGGCTAGGAGTAGTTGCTGATAGCTTTTGCTTTCTTTTTTTGTGACTTCAGGAGACCCCAGCCAATGCAGTATGCCAGATACTGTGCCTTGGTCAGCCCCAAATGGCATTTTCTTGGTTTCACCATCAGTTCCATGTTTTGGAGGCTGCCCAACACTTTCTGGAGATGGTGGAGGTGATCGTGCCTGTTGTTGGAGTGGATGACTATGTCCTCCAGGTAGGCCATGGTATGGGGCAATTGGGTCGCAGGACAATGTCTGTCAGCCTCTGGAATGTCATGGGTGCTCCATGGAGCCTGAAGGGAATGACCCGATATTGCCAGTGCCTTGAGTTGGTGCTGAAGCACGTTTTGGGCCAGCCCTCTCCTCTCTGTAGAGAGCTACCTGGTGGTACCCTTTGGTCAGGTTGAGGGTGGATATGAACTGGGCCATCCCTAGGTGCTCTAGGAGGTCATCCACTCAGGGTAGGGGGTAACTGTCAAACTCCTCATTCAGCTTCCAGAAGTCCACAGCGGGAGGCTTCCATTGGGCCCAAGCCCGACGACAATGGGGCTGGACCATGGATTGGTGGACTCCTTGATGACGCCTTCCCATAGTGTCCAGGCTACTACTGCCTCTATAGCTTGATGATATGGCTCTGGGACTTGGTAGGGCTGCTGTTGGATGACTACTCATATTGTACGGTAACAGGTGGATCCGCAGTGAACAGAGGCTCTGCAGGGAACATGTCCTTGAACTGATCATCCAATTCTCACAGCTCTTGCAGGTGTCAATTCCTCTCCCTTCTGGACCTGTTCTGGCATGGCCAGACCTGAGGAGGGGACAGGAAAGCCTGAGAGTGCTGGCCCCACTTCAATCCAACATTTTAGAAGGTTTATGTGGTAAAGTTGGATGGGAACTCTCTTACCTGGCTGCTGCAGTTCATGTTGGAACAGGGTCTTTTTCTGTCTCCTTGCCATCTCAGCATCAAGTGCATGGTAGGCCCACTGTACTTCACTGGTGAGGAGTGGGGCAAGGATATAAGCACATCATTAGTGGTTGCCAGCTTTGCACTCTCTCACACTCCATTAGATCATATAGAAGCCTTTATTTTTACATATACATGAAAACAATCACTCTTAAATATGTTATCTAACACACTACAAACACTCCTGCACACTCTCTCACACTCCCTAAGACACTATAACACTCCTACAGATTCTCTCAATCAAAACACTAGAAACACTCCTGCATACTCACTCACACTCACTAAGACCTGGCAAACAGTCCTACATACTCTCTCACACTCCTTAACACATTACAAACACTCCTGCACACTCTTTCACTCCCTAACACAGTAGAAACACTCATTCACACTCCCTCACACAGGATAAACACATCGACACACTCTCTCAGACTCCCTAATATCTCACAGTCCTACATACTCTGCCACACTCCCTAACATGCTAGAAACACTCCTCCACACTCTTACACACTACATACACTCCTACATATTCTCTCACACGCCCTAATACCCTACAAGCACTGCTGCACACTTTCTCACACTCCCTAACACACTACAAACTCCTGCACTTTCTCACACTCCGTAACGCCTGACAAACACTCCTACATATTCTCTCACACTTCCTAACACATTATAAACACTTTTCCATACTATGTCCACTCCCCAACACACTACAATCACTCCTGCAGACTCTCACACTTCTCAATACGCTATATAAACTTCACCACATGCTCTCACACTCCTCAACTACCTATAACCCTCTTACACACTCTCAAACTTCCTCACACCCTACAAACACTCCTACATATTGTCACACACTCCCTTACACACCAAAAACACTCTTACACACTCTCTCACATTTCCTAACACATTATAAACACTTCTGCACACTCTCTCTCATACAAACACTCTTACACACTCCCTAACACCCTACAAACACTCCTCCACTCTTTCACACTTCCTAATATACTATAAACTCTCCTGTACACCCTTTCACACATTCCCTAACACACTACAAACACTCCTCCCCACTGTTTACCCCTCCCTGACACACTACAAACACTCATACACACTAAAAATACTCCGACACAATCTTTCACACTTCCTAACACACTATAAACTCTCCTGTAGACCCTTTCACACATTCCCTAACACACTACAAACACTCCTACACACTCGGCCACATTTCCTAACACACTATAGACACTCCTCCCCATTGTCTCCCCCTCCCTGACACACTACAAACACTCATACACACACTCTCACACTCCCTAACACACTACAAACACTCATACACACTCCCTAACACACTACAAACACTCTTACACACTCCCTAACACACTACAAACACTCATACACACTCTCACACACTCCCTAACACACTACAAACACTCATACACACTCCCTAACACACTACAAACACTCATACACACTCCCTAACACACTACAAACACTCATACACACTCCCTGACACACTACAAACACTCATACACACTCTCACACACTCCCTAACACACTACAAACAACTTCAAAACCTTTGAAATGGTATTACTATGTGTCAGACAGAGGAAATAAATAGATTTTGAGAAAAAAAAAAAGATAAGAAGCAGTGACAGAATGAAAACATTTCTGTGTGTGTGTGTGTGTGTGTGTGTTAGTCATTTGGAGAGGGGCCTCCTGGGTAAATGGCAGCTCTGACTAATCAGGAATCATTGGAACCTTTGCCAATGAGTTTAGCAAGAGGAACAGATGTGTGTGAAGAGCAACACGAGTGTGTGTAATCCTCCCTTAGAGACGAGCGCTGTCTCTCTCTCTTACACACACACACACACACCAAGCATCCTCGGCCCCAGCCTCCCTCCTCTCTCTCTCTCTCTCTCTCTCTCCTTCTCTCTCTCGCTCCTCTTTCCCACACACACATTCTGTGGCAGCGCTCAGTGGTGGAAGCATCTCTCTCGTAGGTGAGTCTCTGTTGATCCTGTGCTCGAGAGCTGCTGCGCACCAGCCACCGATACACTGATACACACTCACACTTCAGCTTTATTCCTCCTGCCTCTGAGGGACATGATGGAGGGATAACAGATGATGAAGGGATAACGGGGCCCGGAGGAGCGCTAAGTTTCCAGACGAGTCGGGAGCTGATTATGTAAGTGTGGTTTTCTTAACGATGTGTTTGAAGTGACATAGTGGCAAGTTTGAGAGGTGTGAAGGAGAGGACGGAGGGAAGCAAAAGAGCATAAGATGATGATGATAGGAGAAATGATGATGATGATGATGGCTGTTAGAGATGAAGCAGTACCTGAAGTATTGTCCCTGAACGCATGAGAGCAAAGGAAAGATGGAGAGATAATAGAGGAGGAGGGGCAGAAAGGAAATGGAAAAGGGGAGAGGTGACAGAAAGCGCACTGTTCTTGAAGAGGAGATTTGATAAGGAGAAGAGGAGAGGGTGATGAAGAGAGCCCTGAACATGAGGCATGAGGAGCCGTGGAGAGAAGCGCAAGAGGAGAGAACATGAGTGCAGGACAAAAGAGGAGAGAATGGAAGAGTGTTGAGGTGTTGAGATGTTGTGAGATAAAAAAAAAAATGAAGAAAGAGGGAAGTGAAGAAAAAATGTGGTAGCTGAATTATCTTTTCTTACTACGTGAGAAGACAGAAAATCTCACTTGTAGAACTCTATAACAGTGTTTCCTGCATCCCGTATCAGTAACACTTCCAAACAAGAACCTTTTTCAGGAGAATAAGACCCTTAACACACCTAAGAACCCTTTCAGAGTGTAGAAGTGATGAAGGAGAAGAAGGGAATGAAAAAGGAAACAATAAGAGATGGAGCAGCTGAAGTATCGTTCCTGAACACGAGACATGAGGAAAGATGGAGGGGTGTACAAGAGAAGAGACGAGAAGAGTAATGCTGTAGCAGTTCCTGACTATAAGATGAGAGGAAAGATGAAGTGAAGAGAAGAAATTACGAGAGAGGGGAATGAAAAGATGAAGAGACAATGATGGTGAAATGAGGTTGAAGAAGAGAGAATAAGACTACGATAAGGAGTTGGAGAGATGCAGAAATAGCTGTCGTTCCTCAACACGAGGCACGAGGAACTGTGTAGATAGGAAGAGAGAATAGAATGGAAGGGTGTACAGGTGATAAGGTAAAAATAAGAGAGAGGAGAGAAAAGGAGAGGAAATAAAAGAAAAGAGGAGTAACAGTAGATAAGCAGCAGCCAGAATTATGGTAACATGAGATGAGAGAAAAATAAAGGAAACTGAAAAAGATACCTGATGAAAGAGAGAAGTGGAGGAGAGTAACAGATGAAAGAGACAGAAAACGTGAGAGTACCGGTAGAGAAAATAGAAGAGCGAAATGAGAAGAAGTGATGAATATGGAAGAAGAAGAAATGAACAGAGAAGGAAAGAAAGGAAGACTAGAATAAAAATGAACATGACTAAAGAAAAGAAGGGAGATAAGGAGAAGAGGTGATGGACAGGAGAGGAAAGGAAGAAAGATCAAGGGTTAGCAATAGAGGAAGGAGAACGAAGGAAGGAAGATAGAAGTAAAGAAAATGAGAAGAAAGAAAGATGAGAAGATGTAATCGAAATGAAAAGGAGAAACAACTAGAAAGTAGAAAGAAAAAGACAGTAGTAGATAGAGCAGAAGAAAGATGAAGAGAGGGAGGTGATAGATCAGAGAAAAGGATGGAGGAGGGAAAATGAAGTGATGAAGATGAAGGTGAAGTGAAAAAGTTGATAGGAAGGTGAGAGGGAGGAGGAGGTGATGGAAAATTCAGCACTTCCTGAACCCGAAGAGGAAGAGAGGAACGAGGGAGAGAAGATGGAGGAAGAGAGGTGATATCAGGAGAGGGTATGAGGAGGGTGTAAAGATGAAAAGAAGTAAAAGATGAGTGTTAGGAGTAGCAGATGTAGAATTATTGTTATTATTATTAATTATTGTTTACACACTTTCTATACGTTACATGCTTTACATACTTTACACATTTTACACAATTTCCATATTTTACATGTTTTATGCACTTTTTATACTTCCCATACTTTACACACTTAACACACTTTACATCCTTTATCTGCTTCACATACTTTATTCACTTTCTGTACTTTACACACTTTAAACAGTTTACATGTTTTACATACTTTAAACACTACATACTTTACATGCTTTACACACCTAACATACTTCACACACTTTCCATACTTTCTATATTTTACACGCTTTACACACATTAAACAGGTTGCATGTTTAACACACTTTACACATTTTCCATACTTTACATGCTTTGCACACTTTTCATACTTTACATCGTTTACACACTTTACATGCTTTCCATACTTTACTTGCTTTACACATTTAACATCCTTTATCTGCTTTGCATACTTTACACACTTTAAACAGTTTACATGCTTTACATACTTTATACACCTAATACTTTACATACTTTCTATACTTTACATACTTTGCATACTTTCCATTGTTTACACACTTTCTATACTTTCCACACTTTAAACGGTTTACACACTTTATATACTTTACACACTTTTTATACTTTAAACATTTTACATACTTTGCACGCTTTGCACACTTTACATGGTTTACATGCTTTACACACTCTCCCCGTTTTCAGATGGAATTCAGCTGAAGTCTGTGTGTTTGGGGTAAATGATAGAAGGTCTGGCTGATTAAACGCGTTATCCTCACAGCCTGTGATACTGGAGTGAATCAAATGAATCAAAATGATTTCACAAATATATTTGAAAGAGTTGAATCAGCAATGTGAATCCTCTGGTTCAACATTGCATGTATTCTGTGTGTGTGTGTGTGTGTGTGTGTGCTGTTTGTCTTCTCACTTTGTTTGTCTGTACAGTATTTCTGGATACTCTTTGGAATGGTGAATCAAATGAGTCAAAATGGTTCAATTCAGTTTAATGAGTCTGTGCAAAAGAATTGAATAAGTAATATGGCTTCTTTCGCCCATCACTGCAATAATTGTGTGTGTTTGCGTGTGCTGTTTTGGCTTTGTTTCACGCAGGAAGTGGATGTTAGTGAAGTGTCCTATAGGTGGACCTTTAAATGTTCTCTGTAGAACCCTATGACAACTGTAAACCATCTGGAGAACACTGAAAGAACGCTTTTTATGAACCCTTGTAGATCTTTAAACATCTCCTTGAAATCTGCATTGAGCACCCAGAGGGTCCATTGATTTCTTTATTCTTAAAATGGCAACATCGATCCCAATTACAGAGTGTTTTGTTTGTTTGTTTGTTTATCCAGGCTTTGAAGGAGAACTGTTTTACAAAGGTATGGACCCTTAATTACCCAAAGAACCATCAAAGATGCCTTTTTATGAACTCTTGTAGAGATGTGCATTTGTCACATGCTCTATTGCTTTAAAACTGACTTATATCTAGCACCCTAAAGTCAAGAAGAAACCTTAAAGGTTCTATGTAGAACACGTTTCCAAAGCTGTAACCGTTAACCATTCAAAACATCCTTGAGGTATATTTTTCCAAGAGCATAGAGTATTTTTTTTTTCTGTGAATATATAGTAATGTAGAGACCCCTGCTACAGTAATGCGCGAGAACCTTAAAAGTTCTCCAAACATCCATTTGGAGGAACGTTTAAAGCTTGTCTGCTTTAGTGTTTCTTTGCCAGAAAGGGTTTGAGGTCGACACATTTGAAAGTGTAGGAAGCACAATTATCAGCCTTAAAGAGACATTTTTTTGAAGAATGCATAAACTATGGTGCTCGCTGTGAGTAATTTGGCTCTTCATTAAAAAGAAACCCTGTAGATTCGCCTTCCATTGATGTGGGTTCAGGTCAGAACCTTTATTAGATGTTTGTTAGGAGTCTGTGGTTTGTGATGAAGATTATCTGCACAGCTGCTGTATTTCAATGCGAGTGTCACTGTGATTAATTTCAGCCTCATGTACCGGTACACACACACACACCAGTTGTGTTCAGGGAAATCAGACCTTGTTCCTTTTCCTCTTGGCCCAGCTCTGATAAATCAGCATGTTACAGAAGCAGAACCCAGATTCGACTGGGAATTTGCTGCATCCTGTAATTAATGAGAAGAGCATTTCATTCACATGAGGCTTAAAGACATTAGAACTGGCCAAGACGATTCTCTGTGGGATGCTGAGAGAACTGGATGAGGACAGTCTTCATCACATTTGGAGTGTTTACCCAGCAGGTACAAAAATTATTGTGTAGTGAAGGCAGAATGGGGACCTGCATGGGGTAAATATACCCAGCACTTTATATTTTTAAAGATCTTCATCAGCAGCTGAGATTTATTTTAGGATGAAACACTGAGTTTAGACTACTTTCATGGTCCATTTTTGCTTTAGTTAATTGTTTCTGATATTTAGGAGTGACATGGTGGTGTAGTGGTTAGCGCTATCACCTCACAGCCAAAAGGTTCTGGGTTCGAACCCCATGGCTGACAGGAGCCTTTCTGTGTGGAGTTTGCATGTTCTCCCCATGTCTGTGTGGGTCTCCTCTGGGTGCTCTGGTTTTCCCCACTGTTCAAAGACATGCAGGTTAGGTAAAATACCCAGCCACTGGGGTTGTACAAGACAGTGCATACTTAGTACTGGTCCCAAGCTCGGATAGATAGAAGGCCCAGTGTAAGATTAGTGTGAGCCAAACTGGTTATTAATCTTCTGAAAATAGAGTCTCATTACTCACAATGCTGTTCAGATAGCAGTACAGTGGGATTTAGTCCTTCTTTCATCTCTACCTACAAAGAGCGATGCAATGGTGTTTTAGTCTGTTCAGCTCTCTTAGATACTGTACTATCTGTACACTCTGCTCAATCACATCAGCTTCAAAAGCTCTATCTTTCATGTTAATATGCTGTAAAAATCAATGCCATTGCTCATCATTTCATTCATCTGTGGTTATGGCTGAACTGCATTCTGGGACTTTGAGTCCAACATTTGCTCCGATGTCTCCAGAACTTTTATGCTGGAGTTCTCATTAATATGAGGTCTGTCCTGGACCACATTAACAAGTGTGTGGACAGATTGACAACTGACAAGAAAATTAAAAACTTTCCCTAATCAGAAGCCCTGGATGAACAGAGAGGTTTGCCTCCTGCTAAAAGCAGGAGATACAGCCTTCCGGTCTGAAGACCAGGAACCTTAAAGCTCAGCCAGGGCCAACCTGAGAAGGGGAATCTCCCAGGCTAAATATAACTACTGACATGGACAGATTTATTGGTACCCTTACAGCTTGTTGAAACAATGATTTATTCCTCCTTTAAAGTAATGAACTTAAAAGCAGTTTTCTCATGTATACTTGCATGCCTTTGGTATGTCACAGAGTAAAGCAAAAAAAAAAAAAGTGTAAAAAATATTTCTTGTTTATTTTACAAAGATATTCTAAAATAGCCTGGACAGATTTGTTGCTACCCTTAGAAAAGATTAGAAATAATTGGATTATGGTGATATTTCAAACTAATTGTTTAACCTTAATTACTATCACATGTGTCTTCAATCTTGTAATCAGTCATTCAGTCTATTTAAATGGAAAAAAAAAAAATCACTCTGCCATCTGGTATCATCATGTGCATCACATTGAGCATGGATAAGAGAAAGCAAAGGAGAGAGTTGTTTGAGGAGATCAGAAAGAAAATTATAGACAAGCATGTTAAAGGCAAAGGCTATAAGACCATCTCCAAGCAGGTTGATGTTCCTGTGACTACAGTTGCAAATATAATTAAGAAGTTAAAGTTCCATGGGACTGGAGCCAACCTTCCTGGATGTGACTGCAAGATTGAAATCGACCACAGATTGAACAGAAGCATAGTGCCAATGGTAGAAAAAGAGCCAAGGACAACTTCCAAAGAGACAGAAGTTGAACTCCAAGCCCGCTGTCACTCAGAAAGTGACGGATGGTGCAATCATGTACCTTGACCACAGATTGAACAGAAGGATAGTGCCAGTGGTAGAAAAAGAGCCAAGGACAACTTCCAAAGAGACAGAAGTTGAACTCCAAGCCCGCTGTCACTCAAAAGTGACTGATGGTGCAATCATGTACCTTGTACGTGACTGTGCATGATTGCACCATCCATCACTTTTTGAGCAAAAGCGGGCTCAATGTAAGGACTCCATTGTTAAAAGAAAAACTAAAAAAAAAGCCAGATTCGAATTTAGCAAAATGCATATTGACAAGCCATGATGCTTCTGGGAGCATGTTCTCTGGATAGATGAGACAAAACTCAATCTTATTGGCCAATCATATCAGCTCTATGGCCACAGAAGAAAAAAATAAGCTTTCAAAGAAAAGAACACCATACCTACTGTGAAACATGGCGGAGGCTTGGTTATGATTTGGGGCTGCTTCGCTGTGTCTGGCACGGGGTGCCTTAAATCTGTGCAGGGCACAATAAAATCTCAAGACTATCAAGACATTCTGGAGTGAAACGTACCACCCAGTGTCAGAAAGCTCTGTCTCAGTCACAGGTCATGGGTCCTCCAACAGGATAAAGACCCAAAACACAGCTAAATGCACCCACGAATGATGAAGAATAAAACAATGAACTAGTTTGAAGTGGCCTTCCATGAGTCTTGATCTGAATCCTATTGAACATGTCTGGAAAGAGCTGAAACACGCAGTGTGGAGAAGGCACCCTTCAAACCTGAGACAGCTAGAACAGTTTGCTCAGGAAGAGTGGGCCAGGCTACCTGTTGGCAGATGCAGAAGTCTCACTGAGAGCTACAGAGATTGCTTGTTGGCAGTGATTGCTGCTAAAGGTTGTGCAACAAAATATTAAGTTAAGGGTACCATTATTTTTGTCCATACCATTTTCATTTGTTTTGTTATATAAAATATTCACTTGAATCAAAAATCAAGCGCAAAGTCTGATTTGTGTTATACATGGAATAAACAATGATGGATGCCATTAACTTTTGTCAGTTTCAAATTATTTCACAGATAGTTGTGGGTTCTTTTTTTCATGGAAGGGTACCAACAAATTTCTCCATGTCTGTATGAACAGAGAGTTGAAGAGCACTTCAGGTCCTCTGACCCCCAGCACATTAGGCAAGGGATCCGGACAATCACCGATGTCAAACCATCCAGCACTGTGCCACCAGCCAGCTCAGCCTCCCTCCCCAGCAAACTCAACAATTTCTATGCTTGCTTTGATCAGGGGAACAAGGAGGTCATCATCAAGGCATTACTTCCATACGATGAGCAGCCTCTCACTTTCTCCACCTCAGAATTTTGCTCTACTCTGAGTAGGATGAATATACATAAGGCAACTGGACCTGATAGAATACCTGCATGTGTGCTTGGAGCTTGTGCAGAGCAGTTGGCCAGGGTCTTTATGGACATTTTTCAACCTGTCCCTGGCCCAGGCAGTCATCCACACCAGCTTCAAGACTGCCTCCATTGTACCAGAGCTGAAGCACTCCACTGCCACAGCCCTCAGCAACTTCCATCCTGTTGCACTCACCCCCAATCATTGCCAAGTGCTTTGAGAGACTGGTTCTGTCACACTTGAAATCCTGTTTACCTGCCACAATGGACCTATATCAGTTTGTTTACTGCTGCAACAGGTCAGAGGACATCATCTCCATGGCACTCCATTTTGCTCTGACCCACCTGGACTGCCACAACTCCTACATCAGAATGCTGTTCATTGATCTCAGTGCCGCATTTAACACTGTGATCCCCTCCACGCTGATCTCCAAGCTTAGCCAGCTTGGTATTAGCACATCCCTTTGCAACTGGACTCTGGACTTTCTGACTAACAAACCCCAGTCTGTTAAGTTATTTTGCTCTGTGCTCTCACGGAAGGCAGTCGCATTTCTCTGCCTCTCCCTTCCCTTATCTTTCCTGCTTCTGCTGTCTTGTCTGTCTATTGTCTATACTTTTGAGAGACTCTCTCCGCACTGCTCTCCAAACTAAAAATCATGGAATTG
>JAODLJ010000028.1:59480053-59491399 GCA_027576115.1 Cathorops melanopus | reverse complement strand
ATTATAATCAGTGTTGAAAAGATATAACAAATTAAGTTTAATTTGGGAGTGGTACAACAAGCAAATGGCACCCATTCAGTGGAATGTCCCAGATACTCCAGTTGTCCTTGTCTACATCTGGAGTTGAGGATCTTGCTTAACTGGTAGATGGGTTCCCCTTCTATGTTTAGGGGGGTAGGTTCCTGCGTGGGTGTATTCTCTGACAGAGGGCCTTGAATGGCTGGCTTTAGGCAGGACATGTGGAACGTGGGTGCTATACAGCTGTGAGGTGGGAGGTCAAGTCTGTAGGACACCTTGTTTTTGCGATGAAGAACCTTGAATGGTCTAATGTATCATGCTTGAAGTTTTTTACAGGTGTTGGGCTCCTTCAGGTCCTTTGTGGAGACCCATACCCAGTCACCCAGAAAGTATTCTGGATTCTTGCTCCTGTGCTTGTCAGCATACCTCTTATACCTGGTGTTGACTTCTTCAATTCATTAATGGACTTCCTCCCAAATTTGTTGGCTCAGAGAGAACCAGTCATCAACTGCTTGTATTTGAATGGGTGCATCATCCCATGGGAACAGGGAGGTTGATAGCAGAGTATGCACTGAAACAGGGTGAGTTGTGTTGCTGAGTGCTTGAGTGAATTTTGTGCATACTCGGCCCAAGGGAGGAATCGTGCCCAGTCCCCCTGGTTCCACATGCAGAAGAGACGTAGGAAGCACCCCACTTCCTGGTTGGCCCGTTTGACCTGCCCGTTGGACTGAGGGTGGTACCCAGAGGTAAGACTTACTGAGACTCCTAGTTGCTCCATAAAACAAGACCAGAGTCGGGAGATGAACTGTGGCCTGTGGTCACTTACAATGTCCTCTGGGATGCCAAAATATCTGAGGATGTACTGGAAAATGAGTTTGGCGGTTTGGAAGGCTGTGGGTAATCCTGGTAACGGGATGCGTTTGAGGGCCTTGGAGAATCTGTCTATGATGACCAGTATGGTTGTATTGCCTTGGGATGGTGGTAGGTCGGTGATGAAATCTACTGCCAGGTGAGACCAGGGTCTTTGGGGTACTGGAAAAGGACATAATTTTCTGGTGGGAGGAGTTCGTGACACCTTGGCCAGAGCACATTCGGAACACAAGGAAACAAAATGGTTGATTTCTGTTATCATGTTCTCCCACCAGTACTTGTTTCTGAGCAGCTGATGTGTGCAGTGACTGCTAGGGTGACCAGTGGCAGGTGATACATGAGCCCAAGTAATGAGCCTACCTCTGAGGTTGTGCGGGACATATAGGAGACCTGGGGGACAGTTTTCCGGGGGTGTCCATGGTTGAGAATCCCTTATCTCCATGTCCAGGTCCCATGTGATGGCCTGAACAAAACATTCAGGTGCTAAGATGTGGTGAGTTTCAGATTTGTGTGGAGAGGAGCTGTGAATCCTGGACAGAGCATCTGCCTTGGTATTCTTGGTGCTGGGATGGAATGAAATCATGAAGTGGAAGCATGTGAAGAACAACGCCCATCTAGCCTGGCATGGGTTGAGACATTTTGCCTTCTTGAGATATTCAAGGTTTTTAAGATCTGTGAGGATAACTAAAGGGTGCGTGGCTCCCTCCAGCCAATGTCTCCACTCCTTCAGGGCTAACTTAATCACCAGAAGTTCTCTGTTGCCAATGTCATAATTCCTCTCTGTGGGTTTAAGCTTCTTGGAGAAGAATGCCATGGGGTGAAGTTTGAGCTTTTCATCAAAGCATTGGGAGAGGATGCCTCCTACCCCGGTCTCGGATGCATCCACTTCCACAATGAAAGGTTGCGTTGGCTCGGGATGCTGAAGAATGGGGACCTTAGTGAAAGCGGTCTTGAGTTCCATGAAGGCCTCCTCAGCTGCTGGAGTCCATTTGAGGCATTAGAGTCTGTTCTTTAGAAGGGAAGTCAGCGGTGCAGTGATGGTGCTAAAGTTCCTGATGAGTTGCTGATAAAAGTTGGCGAAACCCAGAAAATGCTGAAGTTCCTTGACAGAAAAGGGCACAAGCCAGGACATGATGGCAGACACTTTGGACTGGTCCATACTGACTCCCTCCAAGCTGATTATGTACCCCAAAAAGGAGATCTGACGCACATGAAACTTGCACTTCTCAGCTTTCACATACAGGCGGTTTTCTAGAAAACAGGTAAGCACCGATCTGAGATGGCTCTCTTCATCTGAGGAGTAGATCAGGATGTCGTCTCTGTATGCCATGACAAATCTCCCCAAAAAGTCTCAGAGCACATCATTTATCAGGCACTGGAAGACACTGGGTGCCGAAGAGAGGCCATATGACATCATCTGGTACTCAAAATGGCCGGCAGTGGTGCTGAAGGCTGTCTTCCACTAGTCCCCTTCTCTTATTCAGATCAGGTTGTAAGCACTGTGTAGGTCTATCTTAAAGAAGATTCTGGCTGTGCGTAGCTGTTCTAGGGCTGAAGGAACCAGTGGAAGAGGATAAGGGTATTTCACTGTGATTTGGTTAAGACCTCTATAGTGAATACATGGTTGAAGACCACCCCATTTCTTCTCCACAAAGAAGAAGCCTGCTGAGGCTGGTGAGGTGGACTGGTGGATGTACCCCTGTTTTAGTGCTTCCTGCACATACTCCTCCATAGTGACTTGCTCAGTTTGTGACAGAGGATAGATGTGGTTATGTGGAGGGGAAGTACCAGGAAGGGGATCGATAGTGCAGTCATAGGTGTGATGTGGGGGCAGACCACAAGCCTTACCCTTACTGAATACCTCCTTCAAATCCATGTAGCCCATTAACTAGTACATCTCCTTCTGTACTGTGTGTGCCCAAGCAAAGGTGTCCCACACTATCCAGACAGTTAAACTCATGCTATTCCTTCTCCTCAACAATCATGGTCCCACATCACCATTGAGTCCATCAGTGACCTCCCCATATCCAAAGAGAACACAGTTATCATGGTGGTTATTGATAGGTTCTCAAAGTGTATACACCTAATTTCCCTGCCTGGGCTCCCCACAGCTTCTGAAACTTCTGAACTGATTTTCAGCCATCTGTTCAGATACTTTGAGATACCTGAGGACAATGTCAGTGACCGTGGCACCCAGTTCACATCACGGATATGGTCTAGCTTCATGGAGAAGCTTGGGGTTTCTGTTAGTCTCACATCAGGTTACCACCCACAAGCCAATAGTCTGGTGGAGAGATCCAACCAAGAGATAGGATGTTTTCTATGGTCATTTTGCCTGGAGAATCTAGAATATTGGGCACAGTTCCTCCTGTAGACCGAGTATGCCCAAAACTCCATCCTCCCCTACTTGACTGCATTCCAGTGTGCGCTTGGTTATCATCCACCTCTGTTCCCATGGAATGCTACTCCCACAGATGCACCTGCAGTAGATAAATGGTTTAAGCAGAGTGAACAAGTGTGGGAGAGCACCCACCAACATCTGGAACAAGTGCCCCAATGGACCAAGCACTGTGCTGACCGCCACAGAGGAGAAACTCCTCTGTAGAACCCAGGTGATCAGGTTTGGTTGTCCACTAAGAACATCAGGAACATGCAGGGATGCAGAAAGCTCAACACCAGATATGTTAGTCCCTATAAGATTCTGCAGTGTATAAATGAGGTAACCTTCAAGCTAGACCTGCCACGCCACTGTTGACTCTCCTCCAAGTTTCATGTATCATGCCTAAAACCTGTCATTCCTGGACCACTAGCTACAAATGCCCCACCCCACCACACCACCTGCACCCCTTGATATTGATGGACAACCAGCTTGCATCGTAAGAACAATCCTTAACTCATGTCATAAGGACGGCATACTGGAGTATCTGATGGATCGGGAGGATTATGACCCTGAAGAGCAATGCTGGTTCCAAGCATGTGAGATCCTGAATCTCACATTATGCCAAGAATTCCATGCTAAGTATCCTGAAAAACCAGACAGATCCATCTTTCTCCCTGTTAACTTGAAATATGGGGTATTCTTAGTTCTGTCATTATAGCATCTATTTCGAATATGTGCTGCAGTTTGGACAGCATAGTTCCACAATGTTTTTGGTAATCTGTTTTCTATTAACATGTACCTTCCCATTTCAAAGAGGGTCTGCCACTGCCTCTTAGCAGTACCATTTTGATGTGTAGAGTAAGGGGATGATGTTTCATGTCTTATGCCTCTATCCCTTAAAAGAGACTGAAAAGCATTGCTTGTGTATTCTGTACTGTTATCTGATCTCATGCACTTGACTCTGCCGTATGGTACACTGTCTGCAAGGAATTTCTCTGTTGCTAATGCCATGTCACTCTTGTTTTTAAGGAAGTAAACAGATACTGCCCCTGAAAAGTCATCTCTGAATGAGACTGCATACTTGTACCCATTTTGAGCAATTGGCTCAATGGGACCTGCTTAGTCAGTAAGTACCAACTCCAAGGGTGCACTAGCTTTTGTATCAGTTTTCATAGAATAGAATAGAATAGACTTTTTATTGTCATTGCACAGTGGGGTACAATGAAATTGTGGGAGCTCTCTCTGACTTTGAACACAAATATTTGTTGTTCTTTGTGTTTTTCTTGTATTGCCACAGTTTGTTTTGCATGATCTTTGTGCTTGGGTTTTCTCCTGCATGTCTTGCCACTGTGTGTTGAACTTCTGTGGTAGTTGCATCATTTAGTTGTCCCTTTCTGGTGGCAGTCTCTCACTTTGTGGTCACGGTTTCCACATCTATAGCATGTAACAGATGATATGTCCACTGTCATCACCTTGTCTGATTTTGTTTTGTGGTCAAACCTTTCCGTTTCCTTGTAACTTCATAGTTTACTTTTGAACTGGGTAAACATTAATTCCTTGCTGCTGTGGTGAAAGGCTTGTATGGTTCTGGAAGACCCTTCAAAATCATGGCTATAATCAGTCCATCACTAATTGCCTCCTTCGCATTTCTTAGGGCGGTTAATGTCTTTACGGCTCAAATAATATAGTCTGTCACTGTTTCTTCAGGCTCCTTCTTTAACAAGGTTAGTTCTGTATATGTATAGTGCGATAATTCTGGGCTTACCCTGGCTGGCATACTGATTCCATAGTATTTGTAAGGCCTTTCTGCCATCATCTACCACCTCTCTCATCACCAACAACAGGCTTTTGTCATCAAGTAATTGGATTATCTCTGCGTAGAAAAGATGTTCATTCTTTTCTTCGTCAACATCCACATTATCATTTCTTTAAAGCCCAGTATTCGCAGGTGGCCAAAGAATTTTGCTTCTCAAAGTTCATAGTTATTTTCATCTCCATCGAACACTAATGTCTGCGATCTTCCTCCTTGGCCCATAACCTGTTGAGTTTTCTGTTGTTTGCCTTCATATTTATGTTTCTTATATTTTGGTTGTCCATTTGAACAGAAGGGTCTACATTTTATTTAGTCTACACTTTTATTTTGTTCCATTCACTGTAAGGATAACAGCAGCAAAAACATGAGGTTATCTGTAAAATGTAGCTCATCATATATAAAACTTTTCCCCGCCCACACCAGGATGCATGAAATGCACGTCACCACACAAAAAAATGCCCACCAATGAATTCCCCATGCAAACAAAAACAACATTAATTTCAACCTAAAATAATACAATAAATGAAAACACATACCTCAACAAGGGGGCCATGGTGGTGTAGTGGTTAGCACTGTTGCCTTACAGCAAGAAGGTTCTGGGTTCGAGCCCGGTAGCTGACGGGTCCTTTCTGTGTGGAGTTTGCATGTTCTTCCCGTGTCTGTGTGGGTTTCCCCCATGATCCAAAGACATGCAGGTTAGGCTAATTGGTGCCTCTAAATTGACCATGACTGTGAATGGTTCTTTGTCTCTATGTGTCAGCCCTGTGATGATCTGGTGACTTGTCCAGGGTGTACCCTGCCTCTTGCCCACAGTCAGCTGGGATAGGTTCCAGCTTGCCTGCAATTCTGTACAGGACATGTGGTTATGGATAATGGATGGACATAACTCAACAGGAAGAATCAGTGATATAGTTAGCCATTGTGCTCACTAGATATCTCAACAGTTAACTAGGCAGACAGAATAAAATGTGCCTTAACAAAGCATTCCAGAAATAGTTATGGCTTTGATCTATAAACTGTGCTAGCTGTGAACTAAAATAAATTAAAATGTGGGTAAAGTGTCACTGTTGAAGCATAGCTCTCTTCATATGCATACACTAGCAATATATTTCTATTTTTTATACATTTATGGCCTTATAGGGAACTAGCCAGCTACTGCTTGTATCTCTTGGAAACATTTGGGGGTGGGAAAAATACAAGAGAGCTACCAGAGCCTGGAATGTCAACAAGCGAATTGCTTTATATGTGGACAGCCCAAGTGAAAAATTTCAGTGCCAAAGCAATGGGCAAGGAGCAAAATCACTTCCTGTGTGTACACCCCTTAATATTCCACTATTATTCTGGATATGACAAGATTTGGAATTTGATATGGGTCATGAAAAACAGCATATACTGTTTGGATATTTCAAATTTGGCCTTATTCAGAATTTAGCATTTTCCGATTAAGACGTGGGATATGCTTGTATTCTTCAGATTTTAGGAGCATTCTCTGGACATGTACACAGTGCATTTGGAATATGCATCTCAGTTAGGATTTTTGTGTAAGTTTGTGACACACGGCCTCTTGCCTGTTTATGGTCAGCTCTGTGCGTTGTACAAAAACTAACTAGACAATCAGAGTACTCATGGCTGCATGTAAAAGGGAATATTAATGGAATACTCATTTTCACTGGCCATGTAAACAGTTTAGGCCCTGGTCACGCTACAGCTCGCGATGGGTTTGCAAATACTTGGCAATGAAAAATTGGTAGCATTGCCACCAATCATGTGATGCACAGCGATTGTTCTCCGAGTTTCCCGAGTTGTTTTTTGGTGTGTCTCCATCTAGTGAGTGGCCAAAAATGTCACGAAAAAATTCAGTGCATGCATTGAAATTTGGTGGCGATGTTTTCGTCTGCAAACTAAGTGACGAATACTCACAGGTGAGTTTGGGAATATTTCCTGAAGCTCAGGGAACCTTTGTCAAGCCTCTTGAGATGTATTTGTCTCAAATCCATGTACCAGATGCTCACGGGAGCCTCATCAACACAGTGGCTTGGCATAGCCTAACCTTCACCGCAACTTGAAAAATACGTTTACATTCAGGGATCCTTTGGAGCACGTTGTGTGTGCTCTTGAGACCCAGACATTATGGGAAACACCTGATGCTGATTTGAGTGTAATCAGGACGCACATATAAGGATGCTGTTTTCATAGAGACTTTGCAAAGTATTCTGTCAGGTATGCGGCAGTAGATGGATCTAAGTGCAGGAAGAGTGTTTATTAGCAGGTGTGATATTTACAAACACAAAATTTGAGGCAAGTTCAGAGTAACAAAACCAAAAGCAAAACTGAAAGCAGAGTCATAAACATGGCTTGAAACAAATGTGACAGTGATAATGATAATACTTCATAAAGTCTCTGTGAAAACAGTATCTTTATATGCGCGTCCTGATTGCACTCAAATCAGCATCAGGTGTTTCCCATAACAACTGGGTCCTGTGAGTGAGCATGACCATCTCAAGTGTGCGAAGATGTGACAGTCAAGTATTCGGCTGCTGTGTGACCACAACTTTTAGATCACCTGTATATTGCCATGCATTGTTACCAAAATGCCTCATTTTCATCAATAAAACATCACAAAGCATCACGAGCTGTAGTGTGACTGTAGCTTTAGTAGGAATATTGTCTGTTCCAGAATAAAGGCAAAAACTGGAATATTTTGTGGATATAAAAGAAGTGACTGTCCATCCATCCATCCTCCATAACCACTTATCCTGTGCAGGGTCATGGACAAGCTGGAGCCTATCCCAGCGGACTATGGGTGAAAGGTGGGGTTCACCCTGGACAACAACAACAATAATGGATGACTCCGCGTTTGTACAGCTGCTGCTTCTGGCTTTTTGGTGCCCTCTCGCGGTCTTGCTATTGTTGTTGGTCTTAACAACGCCGGCCCCCCGCTGACGTAAGCAGTTCTTTCTTCTAGCCCAGCAAAGAGCTGGTACTACCCTGGAACCGGTTTTTCTGGCCCAGAGCCAGTTCTTTGTCAGTGGAAACAGAAAGCCCAGTTCCAAATTAAGCACTGGCCCCAAACCAACCCTGGAACTGAGTTGCTGGTAAAGGGGTAACAGTAACTCTGGATGGCCTTGCTTTTTCTTCATGTGCAGCAATAAAAGACCTCATGGTGATCACTGACTCCAGTCTTTCATTTGAAGCTCATGTAGATATTACGAGGATAGCCTTCTTTCAGCTCAGAAACATTGCTAAGATCAGAAACATGTCACTACATGACACGGAGACTACAAGTTGGCCTAGTGATTAGCGTGTTCACCTCTCACTCGGGAGATCACAAGTTCTACTCGCGGTCGGGTCATACCAAAGACCTTCATAAAAATGGTACCTACTACCATCTGGCAAGGCATGCTGCAATACAGAGGTTATGTAAAAAACATGCCAGCTGAGAGAGTTGTAGGAGGAGATGGATTGCCTGGACCTACAAGGGTTCTTCAAACCCCATGCTAAAGTATCATTGTTTTAGTTTCCACAGCAGGATCAATTTCCACCACGCACATATATGATATTGCTTGTCATGTTCTCCATAAACATGGGGTACTAAGGTGACAAAATTAAGCAGCTATTGTACTGAGAATTGATCTGGACTGCGAATTTATATTTTGGATTTCTCAATTTAATATATTAAGTAAGTCAGGTAAAATGAGCTCCTTGTGAAATCTACATAGGTTTATATTCAGCGGGGAAAAAGTATTTGGTGGGGGTGTTTGAGTGACAGGTGGGCAGGGTTTCAGGATGAACAGGTCTGAGAAGATAAGGGAAAGAATTTAAAGCTGGAACATGGCTATCGCTAATTAAAATGACATCACAAACAATTCAGTGTAGAATCTGACAACAGCTTTATTACAATTAAAATAAACAGAATCCACAACAATCACATTCAGTCTGCTCATGGTGCGCACGCTGGCGTGAGTGTTTACAAATCAAATAAGTGAACGTTCCAGAAATATTAAAGCGAAAATGTGCATCAGGTTGAAACTGAAGTCTGGGTCACATAAAATCCATAAATAACGTACGAAAACCTAAATGATGTCGTTACGCCTCTTAATCCTCTTTCTTTCAGTTGATCAGTTTGTAAAACAGCACTGTTCAAGTTGATAGTGGAAATTTACTCATCCTCCACATCCACCTTTAGGTGTGGCCTACCAATTTAGGGGCAGAGACAAACCAAACTGCACCAAGAAATAACCCTGCATTCAAAAAAAAGTTTGTAACTTGTGACGTCAAAACAACGTGGCCACCCACAGCTTGTTAAATCTCTAACACGAACTGTACAGTTCGCTGTTTTGTGCAACTCATCACATCACTGACGAGATCGTTGCGATTCCAAACACGGCATCCATTTTGTTTTTCGGAAAATGACTTAATTCCCACTTCCAGGGAAAGTCGACTACAGCATAAAGTATGATTATGAATGTCCAAGACAGCCACCGCCATGAACAACGCTTCAATGTGACATCACTAAAGAACAAAATGAAGACTCCTGTTAACCTGTTAGCAACATTAATCTTGTAGCTTCAATGCAAAAATGAAACAATACACACACCTCAGCCAATCAACTGCATTGAAAGTTTACCAAAATTTTCAGCATTTCTTTAAACCAAAGGAAGCAAATTTCAGCTTCGTGAGAAGAGGCTGCGGAAAAATCTAAACACACACACATTCAAGTTAAACTCCACCCTGAAACACATTTAATACATTTGTATTCAATTTTTTTGACGTTTTAGCAATTTCTTGTATCAATTTCTTGGTTGGTGGTGTATTTTTGCAGATACTACTGAAGTAAATCAAAATCAATGACGAAAACGATCAGGTTTTGCGATGCAGCTGTACAATGAGCCGAACAGACCAAAGCACTAAAGCGCTGCCGCATCACTCTCTTTAGTTAGAGATGAAGAAAAGGCTAAATCCCAGTGCACCGCTATCAGCAGGAAGTCGGACGGTATTCTGTGCAACATAGAAAGCCATTAGAACTTCATTTCAAAATAAATGTTGGAGGATGTGTTAATTATGCAGATTAATATGCAAATGGTTCAGGGAGGAGTTTTCCTTTAATCAAATGAGATTAAAACTCAAACTGTACATCAAAAGTTGGCTGTAATTAGAGATTAGGATGAGGAGTGTGTTTAGCAGCAGTGTGCGTATTGAGGCAGTCCATTCAGGAGAATACGAGGAGTCTGATGTATGCGTTACATGAGGAGAGTTGTTATGGTGTGTGTTGAGGAAGGTTCTGTGGTGGCTCAGCAGGCGGACCGTTCTGGACTTCTCCATTCTGATCAACAGGCACTTTTCCAACTGCAAAACACACACACAATTACTGAAACTATTAACTAATGGATGAGTAACATGGTGAGGAAACATGCTCAACGTGTGCGATAGTGATATTAGTTTTACGTTGTCTTCACCAGTGATGGATATTTACATTAAAATTAGTGTACAGTGGTTACATTTTGGGGGGGTAAATTATCCTGTTCATGCAACATTAAAGCTTTTCAATTTTACACTCATTCGGGACCTCACTAATGTTTCTAAAGTTAACCCTGTGAGGCCACGCCTCCTGCACAAAAACTGACACGCACAGGCCACACCTCCTTAACTAGTCCTGACCTGTCTCCTTCACTAGGACACAGGCCACGCCTTCTTCACTGGAACTGAAGGAAACAGGCTATAACATCACTCGGCCTGAGGCAGTGACCATACCTCCTGCATTGTGATTGACATACACAGGCCACACCTCCTTCACAAGGTCTGATGTGGAGCAGACACACTTGTTTCACTGTGCCAGACCTAAATAGACCACACCCCCTTTACTGGTCCTGACCTGTCTCCTTCAGTAGGACAAAGGCCACAGCTCCTTCACTTATAACAATATTTTATGTGACAACTGTCATTGACTTGATAAACTTTGTGACCACTCCCACAATACTAATTTTCACCATCACGTTTTCTGTGTTAATGGCATGCTTTCGACAAATTAGTCTAATGCAAATGCTATGTCGCTTACAGCACCACCTAGAGGAAGGAAAAAGAAAGTGTTAAAGGTCCCCTCGCATTGTTTTTTCATTAATTGTGCGGTGGTCTCTAGTATGAATGAATGCCCTGTGAGCTGATTTTGGTGGGAAAAAAAAAAAAAAACCGCTGTGATTCTCCTGTTTCAGGCTGTTCTAGTTTGGTGGAGGAGTGGGTGGGGAGAGAACGACAGGATTTCAGCTCT
>JAODLJ010000028.1:58740504-58750895 GCA_027576115.1 Cathorops melanopus | reverse complement strand
CAAAATATCAGGCCGTTCTGTGGCTGGGAAGTTATTTAATTTGAGGGGATTCCCGAGCAAATAATGTGCATGAAATCGCTCGCTTTGTGCAGTCAAGCAGACAGAGAAAGTCCGTGTGCGTGCGCATGTGCAGGTTTACCTTATTTTTTCCTTCTTTTGGGTTTTACGGCAGCTGGCATCCACAGTGTTGCATTACCGCCATCTACAGGTTTACCTTTGAACGTGCACTGACAGTTCCATCATTTTGTCACTAAACGAACAGCTGATCACACCGAGGTGCTCGCTGACCACCGATATTTATTATTTTGGTCCTGTGTTTCCTTTCCTTCGCAACATAATGTCTTTTCTTCTCGCTTTCTGTTACTGTCATCGATCTTTCATGTTTCATTCGCATCCTCCATTTTTGTCTCCTGTTTCAAATTTGTGCCTTGCGTGAATGGGGGAAGCCCACCACGTGATGCATGATGTAGTATCTTGAATTGGGTCATGGTGAAGCAGGAAAAAAACTGCGGAGAATTTAGGGCCACATGGCCCTAAATTCATTAATTGTTCTGTTTAAAACAAACAACAAACCTAATAAAATTGGAAGTCTGTGATTTTAATTCACTAGCTTTTGGTCCACTAAACAAAAAATAATTGGGTGTCGGGGAAAATTCTTTTTATGGCCTACACTTGAAAAATCTGAAAGGCAGTCTACTTTTAAATAATTTACGTATAAATCTGTTTGTACGCAGTGAGATAAATGAGGGCCATTGAGTGGGCATGTGTCTGTGACATGTTGTCACATTGTGGGAACCAAATGTCCTCATAATGACAGAAGTATAAAACATTTTTAACCTTGTAGGGACATTCGGCTGGTCCCAATTGGGAAAACCGCTTAAACATGCAAA
This sequence comes from Cathorops melanopus, assembly GCA_027576115.1. Taxonomy (NCBI): domain Eukaryota; kingdom Metazoa; phylum Chordata; class Actinopteri; order Siluriformes; family Ariidae; genus Cathorops; species Cathorops melanopus. The sequence continues at coordinate 58,750,005 of JAODLJ010000028.1, read as the reverse complement.
AAAAAAAAAAAAATAGCCCAAGGTGCACTAAGTCAATGGAAATATCCTTCAGAGACCGAATTACAAATGTATGTGTGGGCTAAATTGGATTTCATCCTCGCACAGTCTGAAGCATTCAATAATATCCTCCCTAACCATTCAATTCCACTCCCATGTATTGTAATAGGTTTGGGACTCCATTCCATTCAGTTCCTATGTATTGTGTATTGAGTTTGAAATGTGACAGTATGAAGTGATGGAGGGTATTTAAAAATAGGGGAAGGGAGGGAGAGAGAGCGAGAGAGATCTGAGCAGAGATGGCCCAAACATGGAAGCAAAGAATAAATTGTGATCTTAGTATACAGTATACATTCTTCTCCTTCTTCTTCTTGGTTGAATTATTTCAGCAGATAAACTCTCTCAACACATCCTTCCTTTTCAGTGTTAAATACTTTATATAGACACTCACCAGCCACATTAATAGGAACTTGTTTTTAATTCTAAGATCCCTGTTCTTGGCTGCAGGAGTGGACCCCAATGTGGTCTTCTGTTTCCTGTTGCATGCTGAGATGCTTTTCTGCTCACCACGGTTGTAAAGAGTTGCTATGAGTTACTATATCCTTCCTGGCAAAAAAGCTTGAACCATGAATCTGTCCATTTTCCTCTGACCTCTCTTATCAACAAGGCGTTTATTTCCACCCACAGAACTGTCGCTCGCTCACTCACTCGATGTCTTTTTGTTTTTTGCACCATTCTATGTACAGCAACTCTAGAAACTGTTGTGTGTGAAAACCCCAGGAGTTCAGCAGTTTCTGAAATAATCAAACCAGCAGTCCATCTGGCTCAAACCGTGAAAGAAAGTCACACAAAATTTGAGATCACAATTTTTCCCATTCTGATGTTTGAACATTGTGAACATTCACTGAAGCTCTTGATTTCTATCTGCATGATTTGATGCATTGTGCTGCTGTCGAGGGATCGGCTGATTAGAGAACCGCATCAAACAGTACGTGTATGAACAGTACGTGCCTGCTTCATAGCGCATGAGGTGCTGTCACAACTCCAATCAACATCTAGTGCTACTTAGGTTAACAGTAAAGCACACCATTCCCTTGCATTTCACCGCAATGCTGAGCAAAAACAAAGGTATGCATAAATTCCATCAATTTATACCTAATAAAGTGGCCGGTGAGTACCGGTAAATGATGTACTTGGCTGGTATCAGGTATCTCAGTGGAAGCATGGCATATAGTAAGTCTGTATCCGTTGATACAAGTATGATTGTGGGTAGGAATTGGCAGGTGGCCAAATTGGGATGAAAACAAAAAAGTACCACGGTAGGAGGTGCCTGTCCTGGCTTATCAGGATCAAGCCTGCTTCATAGCGCATGAGGTGCTGTCACAACTCCAATCAACATCTAGTGCTACTGAGGGTAACAGTAAAGCACACCATTCCCTTGCAATTCAATACAATGCTGAGCAAAAACGAAGGTACGCATAAATTCCATCAAATTCACTGATTTCTTATGATTTCAAATGTAAATGAGTAGCTCAAGGTAAATCTTAAACATTCCTGCAGTAAAGGTATGCTGATAACAGGTCTAGAGAGTGACACCATGCGAGTAAGATGCAGACTGAATAAGGTGGAAAGAGTCGGATAAAGAGCAAGTCTGTGCGGAGAGAAGAGAATGAGGTCAAAGCAGTTGCTCATGTGTGGAGAGTGTGTATTTCTGGATTAGGAGGCTGTGCGCATAAAATCTACTCACACACTCCATGCCAGGTCGATCTACAGGTCACTGCACAAGGACATGGCGCTCACAGACCCCCCTTTTGAGAGGTAGCGGGAGGTCTTGTGAGAATAAGTCACTTTCCCGTTGTGTCAAGTATAAAGGTTCTCTGGTGGTTACCGAGTGGTGACTTAACAGGCAAATGTAGTTAAACACTACCCAAAATCCAGATAAAATTCAAAAATAAGTACAACAAATAAACTTTTTCTTGATAAACTTTTACAAACATTTGCACAACCTTTATTTGCTTCTCTTTTCTTAAACTTTCAGCAGTCTGTAAAAAGAGAGCTCCGGTTTCTTGTTAAGTCTATTTGTACAGTCAATCACATGACCGCGCGTTCCCATTTTAGATCTGTTTATTGTGTGTTCTCACAACATTAGAGGTGTGTTACTTACGGCTAGGGTGAAGTCACGTGCATTCCCGCTACTGTATGTTATTGTACCATCTGTTGTCTAAACAATGTAATTACAGCTCAGAAAAAACAAAGAGATTACACAGCCTGATAATAATCACAGAGATGTCCACAAGCGCTGGTGACCAGCAGTTTTCTCTGCCTACACAGACGGTCTCCGCCGGCTACTCAATCCCAGAAAAACCCCCTTGCCTTTCAAAGTTCAAGCAATTTATATGGTCTCCGCTGCCTATAATTTGCTGCAAATCCAATTATTGCACCACGAAATTATCTTCAATTCAGGTCTAGCATGACCAGAAGTGATGCCATATTTGTTGATCGATTCTCACACTCTGATTGGCTGAGCCAGACCATGTGACCATGCTGTACCATATGTAGTTATGTTACAGAGCCAGGCAGCGTACTACAGAGGGTCACTTAGAAAGCTAAGCACACACACATCTGGAGCGAAATTTCATACATATTTTGCAAGTATTTTGCAGGGAAATGGTTAGTAATTTATTTGCTGAGAATGCACCAGAAGCCATGTACATTTCAAAATTTTCTGGAGGGGGCATGCCCCCACAGCCACCTGGCACCAGTGGTGGCTTACGTAGCTGCTGCAAATTCCAGAGCCGTCTACTCCTTTTTTTTTTTTAAGCTGGTTACTTCAGATTTTCTGGAGAACACTATAAACATGATTCATATTTAATTTAATTCATTAAAATCGTCATAAATCTGTAACTTGATTTATCATCACACAATATACTGTGACATGCCAGTGTTTATCATACAAGCAGTTGTGCATTTTCCTATTTGTGAGAGCACGAGGTAGGGTGTACAGTTTCGTTATGTTATATCCTACGTAGGAAGCAAACATTGTGAATAGGAATCCTGTTGGGGTTTGCCATAGAAGATGGAAAATTTTATATATAAATACAAGTTCAAGTCTAATAGCAATTCATTACTGTCTGATAAGCAAATAAAAACAAATCTGAATCTAAAACTGCTTTTTTGAAAAATGGTTTAAATGTTTTAAAATTCTGGTCACTTAAATCTGCCACAAAATTGAATTTTGGAAAGAATGAGAAAGTTTAGCAGAAGCTACACTGTTCTACTAGAGCTAGAGATATTAAGCAGGACGTCTGAACTATTTTTAACTTCATCTACTGTATATGGATGGCGATCGCGAGCTGGCCGAGTGGTTATCGTGTCCACCGATACCGGGAGATTGCAAGTTCTACTCACGGTTGGACAATACCAAAGACCATCATAAAATTGGTACCTACTGCCATCTGGCAAGACATGCTGCAATACAGATGTAAGTAGGGAGTCAAACTCTCACGGGTACCAGAGGACCAGCCCCCACTGTAACCCTAGTGATGTAATAGGCAAGAAGGAAGGCTATAGAATTGGAGGTTCGTGCTGCCCGATGCACCTTAAGGACCTGGTTAGTACTTGGTGGGAGACTGCCTGGGAAGACCAGGTCCTGGCATGGGAGGGACTTTGACTTTATTGACTTGCGAGGCACACTGCAATACAGATGTGAGTAGGGAGACAAACTCCCATGGTTACCAGAGGTATGTAATAGGCAAGAAGTTGAAGGCTATAGAAACAGAGATTGTCGCTGCCCAATGTGCCTTAAGAGCCTGGTTAGTACTTGGTGGGAGACTGCCTGGGAAGACCAGGTCCAGGCATGGGAAGGACTTGTGATATGAATGGCAATAAGGTCCATATTCAGCAAGGATATTTGAGTATGGCATGGCTCATTTGGTGGTGGAAATAGTAAAAACATGGATAATGGGCAATTTCTTGACCGAACTGCACCGTCTGGTGGAACAGTTGAGTGCTATGATGGTCTCTCACATACATACGAACTGGTGTGTAAACAGGAAGCAAAGAGCTACAAGAGTTTATAACAAACACAGTGGTTTTAAAGAGGGAATATGCTCCAGTACTGACACTCACACACACACACACACACACACAGTCCATAGACTTGAGACAGAACATGAAACAAAATGAAGGGAAACGCTAAAGGCTGCCTAGTTTCCTTTCTCAAACAACTGCCGGATGTTTCCCTTTCTCCCCAAAGTGTGTTTAGTTAAAGTCTTCATCTTCTGTGCTGAGCACCAAGCAGCAATGGGACTGTTTTTCTTTAATAATATGCACTAAAATCCCAGTAAGATAAGACACACACACACATAAGACACACAGGGAGCTTAGAACACCCCTCCACCCCCCCGAGACCAGAGGCAGAGATTCAGCAGGAGTCTGTTTGTTTTCTATTATTATTTTTCGTCTCTCTTTTCTCCTCAGATTATTGAAGAGCGCTTCCATCGATCACCCCTGTCCAAAATCCACAGGGTTATTTACATATCCATTACTGCGGCGCAAATGTCATACTGTCTGCAAAAACAATGACACGCCGAATACATCAGCGGTCCAGTGTGGGAGATTTACATCAATCCGAGTGGAAAAGTGTCTGTATATCCATGACAGGAAATGCCGGGGGCTGAAAATGCCACCGCTAATGTTATTTCAGTGTAAATGCACCAAAATAAACTTCTCACCAGTGATAAATTTATTTTGAAAAAGCTCTTTCTTGGCTTGGGGTGTGTGTGTCTTGTGATGGTCCCTGCCTCATTGGCTCTGCAGTTGTTGTGGATAAGTTACTGTCTGTGTTCTCTTTAAGGTAATAGAGGGAGGTGATCATGGCAGCCAGATTTGGAACACCTGGGATGCACACTTCCGCAGCTTAAAAGCACGGGTCCACACTGCTCTCTCTCTCTCTCACTTGGACTGACTCCTGCCGGCAACGGCATGTTTTGCTTTGTTTGCGTTTTTTTGGTAATAAATATTTAGACTCATCATTTTTTAGCTGTGTCCTTTCCTTACTTTGTCATGACCTAGGAGAGGAGTTGTGACAGCGTATAAAATCCTAAAATTCTGACTTTTTAATGAAAAATAAATTCTCAATAATTACTGCATTTATTCTTTATGGCAGGGATTCTAAACCTTTTCTACTTTAAGGCCCACCTATTCATACTTGTAACGAGTCGGGGCCCATTAAAAAGATCCCCAATTATTTTGGCTCATCTATTCTATTAGAATCCAATAATCTATCGTAAAGTGTATTAGCGAGATGCAACATCACTCCCTGTTATGGATGGGAGCCCAGGAATTAAATAAATCCAATAAAAACAAACTGTTTCTAATTGTAGGTCTTGTATTTAAAACTCTATGTATGTGCCAGAAGCCAAACCATGCATGCAGGGCACTCTCAGTCAAAAGGGATTAACGATCCAAAAGTGGAGTCTGGTCCATTAACACAAGAACTTATTGCCATGTTTGTGTGCAGAAAGCAAGCAGGTTATTAAAACCAAGAAGTACACTCAAAAGAAGTGGATATAGAAACCACTCAATGGGATTAGATCCTTACACGCGAACAAAGAAGGATTTTTCCTACGAGTTGGAAAATTATCCATCGGTTGAGTTCCCTGACATCGCACACTACCTGGTGCTGCAAATATCATTGTACATGGGGACACGTATGAAAAGCTGGAAGAGCATGGAGGCGGACAACTTTTTATATGTGGCTGGGTTAAAGGCCTTAATATGTGGAGTTTGCATGTTCTCCCCGTGTCTGTGTGGGTTTCCTCCGGGTGCTCCGGTTTCCCCCACAGTTCAAAGACGTGGTTAGGTTGATATGGGACGGCCTTGACCGAGGCACCTAACTCCCAACTGCTCCCTGGGTGCTGTTAGCATGGCTGCCCACTGCTCTGGGTGTGCGCGCGCATGTGTGTTCACTGCTTCAGATGGGTTAAATGCAGAGAGGAATTTCACAAGCGTGTGATGAATAAAATTGTTGTTTAAAGTCTCTGTGAAAACAGCGTCTGCATCTGTGCATGCTTATTGCGATCAAATCAGAATCGGGTGTTTCCTATAATGACTGGGTCCCAAGACCGCGCGCAACGCGTTCCGTGAGCGCACATGGCTGCTGGAGCTGCGCCACACTCAAGTACGTGAAGGCGTGACAGTCAAGTGTTCACCTGCTGTGTGACCACAACTTTTAGCTCATGTGTATATCGCCATGCGTCGCCACCAAAATGCTTCATTTTCATCGCAAAGCATCATGAGCTGTAGCGTGACCATAGTTTAATGAGGCCGATGTGATGTCGGATGCAACCCGGCAATTGTACCCTACTACGAGTAAAAATTAGCTTCAGCTTGGGGGGGGGGAATTGCGGCCCACAAAATGGCACCATTAGTAGGCCGCGACCCAGTGATTGACAACAACTCATCTATACCACTTATCTGTCAGGGTTGCAGGGGAAGCTGGAGCGAATCCCAGCTGAGTTTAGGTGAGAGGCGGGGTACACCCTGGACAGGTCGACAATCTATCACAGGGCTAACACAGAGACGAACAACCATTCACACCTATAGAGTGTGAATTTGAAAGTTGAGATTCACAAAAAATAAATACCGTACAGTTGTTTTCAGTAAAAGAAATTGAACTGGTCAATTGACCACATGTCTTTGGACTGTGGGAGGAAACTCATGCAGTCACGGGGAAAGCATGCAAACTCCACACAGAGAGGCCTCAGTCAGCCATGAGATCCGAACCTAGAACCTTCTTGCTGTGAGGCAAAAGAGATAACCACTGCACCACTGTGCTGCCCCAGTTACGATTCGCAAAAAAACTAAGCATCTTAGAATTCTTTTCAGTAAATGCAACGAAACTGAGAACAAATTGGCGATGATTGAAAAATTATCATTGATTTTGTCATGATGGTCCTATCATTTTGGATGAAGCCTTGTTTGTGCTGTCTGCTTACCTGTATTTCTCTGTCCAGGATGGCCTGTAGTTTCAGTACATTATTATTATTATTAGGTTTTGTAGTAGACTAATAGCCCATTCATGCTTGCACTAAAAAACTGTTTATTTACTGCTGTTGTGCTGTAATTGTGTTGTGTGGGAATGGGAGCAAGTCGAAATGTTAATCTATCCCTTGGCAATGTTAATGTCTCCTAGGACCATGAACAGGAATCTTTTGCCATGGCTCCAGTGGGAACGAGAAACATTAGATTCACGTGTTGTGACCTGTCAGACGTTGCTGGCGGTGACATTTCCCACAGGTCTGAAACATAGCTTACTTGAGATAGTAGCCAGAGGAAAGATCCAGCATTACCTTCCGACACAAAAATGGTCCACTACATTGTGATTTTGGATCACACTGGTATCTGTTCCACTCGTGTGGATCGGAATCTGCTCTCATCGTTCTGCTCAGTGAATCGAGCATGTTGTCTACCAGTGACAAACACAGATTTCAGAAAAAACAACTTTTTTCTTTTTCTTTTTTTATGATTAGATTTTTTTGACTCGCAACGAAGGAAAAGAAACAGTTTGCTTTTCAATGTCACAACACGTTAATCTAATGTTTCTCATCTGCGATTTCTGAGAATAAAAACAGTTTATTAATATCTATTACTGACAGAAATATAATGACCAAATGTACACGGACAGTTAATGTGCTTTTAATAATAAGTTAAATAGGCTAAAAAAAAAAAGCGTTGTTACAAAGCTGAATGCGCTGACTGGGTTCAAGCGCTCCACGGTGTCACGTTGCCTTGGTGACACTGACGATGTGTACCATGCACAGTGATAGTCTACGGTGTGAAATCTCTCCGTTTGTGGTCAGCTATTTGGCAAATCATTCCAGCACAATACCGTTCCTTTTAACGATGCAGTATGTTATGTTCATTATTCTTTATCTATCTCAAAGAACATTCAGAATTTGAATCCTCATACTGCTTTACTGTAAAGCGACTGGCGGCAAATTCAAAACTGCAAGGAAAGAAAACATACAGAGATGGCTGGAAATTGAAATTAGTTTTACACGTCTCACGGAGGTTTGCTCTCTGTAGCATCTCATTAAATGCAGTCAGGTGGGAATACACGACGCATGTTATTTTACTGTTAAGGAAGACTGAGTGGAAATGAAAGTTTTTTTTCGTCCTCCGCTGACCGAAAGGCCCGAAGGGGGATTATGCCATGACGATGTCCTTCCTTCCGTCCTGGGAAGGGTGCTCACTTTCTGAAATCAACTCCTCTCACAATTTTTGGAGGAATTTCACCAAACTTGGCAAGATTCTTTATTATGTGTCAATAGTAGGCGTATTCTAATTTCGTTAAATTGAGTCATGTTTAACCAGAGTTAGAGTCCTTGATTAACAAAATTATCATTTGACAATTTCATGATTGTGTTTTCCTTCTGAAATCAACTCCTCTCACAATTTTTGGAGGAATTTCGCCAAACTTGGCAAAAGGCATTGTTGTATGTCGGTAGTATGCATATTGTTTTTTTGTTTTGTTTTTGTTCAATTTGGTTGCATTTTACCAGAGTAGTGGCACATGATTAACAACCTTTTACTTTCACAATTTCATGAAGGTGTACTTGCTTTCTGACATCAACTCCTCTCACAATTTTTGGATGAATTTCTTAAAGCTTGGCAAAAGGCCTTGTTATATGACGGTAATGCACATATTGCGATTTAATTTCATTTGTGAAAATTTTACCAGTGTAGGGATGGGCTGCCATGCTGTAGCCAATCCCCTTTCATTGTACAGCATTGAACACACCAATCCCTGTATTCGATGCCATGTTCCATCTCCGCCCATTCTTCTGACTCCCTGTAAATGGTATTGGATACAGAGATGATACCAGATACCAAATACAGTGACATCACGACTGTGCTTAAAACCCACGGCGAAAGCAAAATTCCTTCTCTCTGGCGGTGGGTTTCCACATGTGAAAGAGACGCCGTTGCGTCTGTGCTACAGAAGAACAAAGGACAAAGAACGAACTATTGATACCAGACCTTGAGCCAAAGTTCAATGTATTTGATCTTCACATAGTTGCAATAACTGAACCGGTTAGTTACTGCAGCCCACGCAGTGTTTTAAAGAGAAAAGGCGACAGGATCCCTTTTCCCTTTCACAATGTCGACGAACTACAAACAAGATTCCTTCCAGATCTTCGGACGACTGACGGGACACCAAAGATCTTCAGCTGACGAGCTGTGAAAGTAAAAGGAACAGAACTTTTTTTTTTCTCCTTGGACCTGCGCTCTGCGCTGTCTTTGGATAACAGATGGCGCACTTTCAGTCCCCAAGCAAGAGCGATCTCAAGTAAGGCTGGCCTCTGGGCAATTGTTAGTCTTAGTTGTGGCTAGTTAATGTGAAGAGTGTTGTTTATTTGAGTTCATTTATGATTTAAATGTACGCATTTTGATTCACATGAAAGTCGGTCTTAGACCACGTGTTGTTTGATTTACTTTGTT
>JAODLJ010000028.1:53675874-53687144 GCA_027576115.1 Cathorops melanopus | reverse complement strand
TGAGAGAGAGAGAGACACAGAGTGAATAAGAGAGAGAGACAGAGTGAATGAGAGAGAGAGACACAGAGTGACTAAGAGAGAGAGACAGAGTGAATGAGAGAGAGAGACATGCACACACACAGTGAATGAGTGCGAGAGAGGGAGAGAGAGAGTGACAGAGAAAGAGACACAGAGTGAATATGAGAGAGAGAGAGAGAGAGAGAGAGGAAATTACAACATATATTTTCTGATGGACGATTAAAACCACTCCGAAGAGAGGAAGTGGAAACAAATTAGAAAAAAAAAATACAAACAAAAATAAACAAAAACCAAAAATAGAGAGAAAGGAAAAATAACATAAAAAAGGACAGAAAATAGAAAGAAAATCCTGCATGTAGATCAGGCAAAACAGGAATGAATGAATACACAGAGAAAAATAATTTTAAAAAGAGAGAAAGGAATCACAGCACAAATGAAATACAAGTAAAAACAAATTTAAAAAAGCTGAATAAAAGAAAGAAAGAAAATAAATACATTCACAAAAACAGAACACGATCAAACAAACAGAAATGAAGTCGAAATAAACACAATTCTATAAGAGAGAAAAGGAAACTGTGCACGTCCACATCAACATCAAAAACAAAACAGATTAACAGCAACGCAGGGAAAGAAAATTAGAACCGAAGAGAAATAAACAGCACAATGTGGAGGAACGTTCTAGAGCAGAGTGTCACAAAGACCTGTGAGAGGTGATTGATTGGTTATTAACAGTATTAAAATGTCTCCCAGGAAACCCGATGACTGCTGTGTACGCCATTCCAGCCAGCAGGCCAGGCTACCCCGGATACTTCATCTCCACTCCTCCATCGTCCTATCACAGCCCCTCGTGGATGTCGTATCCCCCAGAGCCGGAGGACGTGTCCACGCCGTGGACTGATTCTGTACGAGTCTCTTTCTTTCACACTCCTACAGTGTCATATGGACGAGTCCTGAGTCATAACCGAGCTGTCGTCCTCACCACGGTGTTCACAGTGTTACCCAAATCCTTCACGACACCCAGCGTCCGAGTTTATCTCACAATAAACTATTATAGCATGAGTATATTATTATTATTATTATTATAAACAGTTAGCCTCATATGTCACATGACAGCAGAACAGGGCTGGGTGATATAACGATATAATACTGAGACTGTGATCAATCATGTCACGATACACTTTTCTGTGATACTGTTATATGTTTTAATTTCAGTGTTTATCAATCAATCAGTTAATTAAATGCTTGTGTTGTGATGGTCCTATTACCCATCCCTTAAAGAGAAGTGCACTGAGCTACAAGTTAGTGAACATGTTCGGAATAATGAACACATCACTCTGAAGGATGCTGCCAGAGGAAAATAATCAGCGTGTGATGAAGCGGATTTATCCAGCACTTCCTGAAGTGTTTTATTCCTTGTATACTACAGCGATAATACTTAAACAACAGTCATAAAAAAAAAAAAACAGTGATACTTCATAGCTTTTGTACATTTGTAGTTACATTTAATATAAAATATATTTAACAGTTATTCCACGAAATCGAGTCGTACATGAGCTGATAGGCGACGAGGCGCGTAGCACTGAGTTGTCTATAATCCATGTACGATGAGATTGAGTGGAATAACTGTTTTATTCGATCCACATTCACTGGATTTTGAGAAACAGAGTATTTTTATTTTCTGCAAATTCGATAAATAGAAACTTTACACAAAACGTCCAATCAAATAATTTCCGCTTAGAATATAAACAAACCGGCGAAATAACACGAGAAATTTGTGAAACGTGATAATAATAATAATAATTCTTGAAAAATTAAAAAAAGATAAGTTATTTCCATAAAATACTTTCATTCCATATTTTGTTGCTTTTTTTATTTTTATTTTTTGTTGTTGCTTTGATTTTGAGTAGAATTTTTATTTCGTCCTCGGTTGGTTCAGCAACACGTTCCGCCATTTTGTTTTTCTCTACTCATGGTATATGAGCTGATATTCTGGTAGTAGAGTAGCCAATCAGAGTGTGCAATTGTTCATATCCAGTGAATGTGGATAGAATAAATAAAGAAATAAATAGTTACAGCTTTACTTCTAGATTGGCACTGACACTAGAGACTCCTTCCAAAAAGTCCTTACCATCAGCACTTATGCTTGTTTTTTAATGTAAATTTTTCTTGTATGGTATATTCTGTTCATGTGGAGCTCAGTAAGCTCATGTAAGCTATTTCCATCAAAATTATAGTAGCAATGATTGAAGCAGCATATAAATATAAACTTTGAAATTAATAAATGAGCACTTTATTATAAACCTTGTGCCTGGAACTACTGTCATAATTGCTGTTAAATAAAATTAATCAACGCTTTCTGACCAGTCAGAATTCAGCATTCATCAGCACTGTGGTATAAGTCATCTTAACGTTAATATTATTTATGTAGTATATATATTTTGTTATTATGTAGTATAATAATTTTAGGTTTCTATTCTACCAATTCTTAATTAGAATTTTTAATTAGATTTTATATAAAGGTTCAAATGTATTCATTACGAGTCTTTGGCTCACTGTACATATCGACATTAAATAAAGATATCTATCTATCTATCTATCTATCTATCTATCTATCTATCTATCTATCTATCTATCTATCTATCTAACATCTCTGCAATGAAAGACTTGTAATGCACTTTTGAGTAAAATCTCATCCACAAATCTGCCGCGGTCCCCGCTCACACCCCACCTTGACCCAAAATACCCCTATATATCAGCATCCTGCTGACATACACCCACTTACCGCACTAAAACCAAGCCCTCTTCTCCATCCCTTGCATTCAGCCATGGGAACCATCTCACGGTTTGTATTTTTGGCATGGCCTATGATGCAATTATGACTAATTTAGCTGAAATTAAGGGAGGAAAGAACCTTTGAATCTGTGCTGGAACACATTTAACAAAAAATCTTTATCTGGACTGGGGAGAATGTGCCGCATCATTTTCTCATAAGGGTAGCTTTCTGATTCACTTCATTTGATTGCTGTGCTACTTACAGCATGTTTGCACTCTTTTTTCAACATTGCTGTTCCTTAATTTTCCAGGAGAGCTGTCATTGTACCACTTAGATGTCCAGATGGTTTTGAATGGCCAAAATAAATATGCTAGCTTGCTGTGAGCATGGGAAAGCTGAACATCCACTGGCTAAGGTCCAAAGATGGACTTTCTTGTTGGCTTTGTGTTGAGCATTTCTCATCATTGATGCATTGCACAGCAACCATGCATGTCATAACACACACCATCATGCAATGAAACGCCACCAGTCTGCTGGCTGAAGGAGTAGATAGCGCAGTGTGTGAGGTATGAAGAAGAAGAGGTGTTCTAAAGGAGGCCACTAACAGTTTTTAGATGTTTAGAACCTGATTTTAGGTTACTGACCTGGTATAAGCTGGTGCAATAATGTAAATAATGGATGCTTGAGATTCGAAACCAAAATGTTTTATCATCAGTTTGTAATTAGTGATGACTGGTTCATGGTGTTATAGTTCTTGGTTTCACAAGAGTCAAATATAATGCACATTAAGCCATTTGTAATTTTACTCTTTGGAAGATAGGGAGGTAAATACCGGTATGCAATTCACTGTTGTTCCTCTGTGAGAAATGAAATCGATAGGATGCAGAAATTATAAGACACTGGTGAAGTTTGGAGAACTTTTGAATATCCATATCTGTTATTTATGAGTTGTGAGGTCATCATATCAAGCCCATCTTCCTAAACATAGTGGGAGACATTATGGCAGAAGTGCAGTGCCTTTCTGTTGTACCATGTGGAATTTTATTTGATAAATGTGTGCTTAGAAATGGCCCATTATGAAAGTTCAAGGATCATTTCATCCCATGGTAGAGAGAGAGTGAGCCATTCAGTTATGCAATATAAGCTGCCAGTAAAATATAAATTTGCCTTGTTTTGGCATTACTCATACACATCAGTATGCCGTCTGTTTTTGAAACAGGTGGAACTAAAACAAACCTTATGCGAAACTAATTTTAGGTCATTGTGCAAGTGTGTAGTTCACACTGGTTGCGTTAATGTCAATTTGATTGCTTGAATGTTCTGCAACTTTGTTTACATTCCTGTGCCATGTTTGAGCACAACTAACTAGATGTCTTTGAAGGTTTTCTGGTTATAGTTACACAGTATGATTAAACGATAGATTTTTATGATGTGTGCTATTTTACTCACATCTCAAGTTGAAAGTTTCTATAAACATTCATAGAAAATATATTGTTGTTCTCCAGCCGCCATCATTACTCATTTATAAAATTAGAGCACCGTTATGAGACTGCAGAAATCTTTCCGTTTCACGATGCTTTGTGTGAAGTTTTTGTAGGCTGTTTGACTCATCTATGTTGTTATGTCCTCATTAGCAGATACGATCCTCCTCCAGATACATCTTGGTGACTTTTCTTGAGCCATACTGAGAAAATACCTTCAAAATGTCCACACTCCCCATGTTGTGTGAAAATGGGAAGCTCTGTGCCAGCTGACAGAGTCCAGAAAAGACAGCTGAAAAGTTTCAGAATCCAGCAGAATGGGATTGTGGGAGGGTGAGGAGTGCTTCATGGGCAAAGGTCACACTTTTACAAGGTCACAGTAAATTAGTAGGAAAACTTCTTCAGATGTGATAAGGCATCACTCAGTTTTGCTCCTCTCACAGGAAAGAGGTGAGGAAAGAAGGCCTTCTCATAAATGTGTTAAGATCCAGGATTAGTTGCTGGTAGAGGCAGGAATACATGCCACACACATTCCTGAGCAGCAAAAGGTGTTGGGAGAAAAACGTGATTTAAGAGTGTCTTCACAACTCTGTTCCTACTCAACCACATGAGTTTGTCTACTATTTGAACGCAAACCACAGCCATCTGGGCCAATGGTTTATGGGTGCAGTTTGATAGAAAGGCACAGCACAAAATCTGTCATTGATGAAGTGCAATACGGATGGAGAGGCATGAAAATAGAGCGATACAAATGGCAAACATGAGCAGAAACAAAATTGGAAACACTCTTGGAATATAAATGAAGTGTTTTATGCACAATATGGAGAAGAGAAGGAAAGATAGTGGCTTGGTTACTTCCTGACAGAGGATTATGGTCTGAATTTAGTTGGCGCTGCAAATTAATATCAGTGCAGTTGTGGTTAAAATTTATGTAAAGTAAGTGTACTTTGATAAGATGGTCTCATAGCCATTCCATCAGAGTGTCTAGCATCTCTCTCATGTCTAAGTTTAAAATGGCACCTTTGGCTGGTAAACTGGGGCTGTAATATATAGACTTGGTTAGCTTATAGGCTATATATTTTGACAGTCTCGTTGTTAATATCATACAGATGGATTTGCATTAAATTCCAGAGAGGGTGACGGTTGCTTTGAAGAGATATGACATGTCAGGTCTGTACTTTTATATATTAGCTCCACCCTCCCCATGTAGTCATTTTCATTAAGGCAAATGGATCTGGATTTGCTTTTGCTCTGAACGTTTTCAGAAATTGGCTCAAAATCAGCTCTAGAGGCTTGGCAACCTCAAGCATTGTTAAGGGTGCCAGAGGAAGTCATTTAGGGGCAGGATTAGTGAAAACATCCTGAATTTAATTTTGGGTCCATTTCATCCTCAGACTGCCAATTCTGCTCAACGAGGGGGTATGGTGGTCCATGGTGTGTTTCTGCTTTATGAGCAGAAATGCTAATGCTGATAAAAAAAAAAAAAAACTCACTTACTTAAAGAAGCGCATTAATCATAAGAAAAATCTAATGGTCTGTGGTCACAACCTACTCACTGTAATCTTCAATTATGGCCAAAGCCAGAACAACCAAGCAATGCAAACCACAATCAGTAATGCTACTATCATGATTGGTTTTCTCTCAGAAATGGGTAACAGAGACATTACAAGTAAACAAAAGAAGCACCGGTTCCCTATACATAGACAGCCAAAGACAACTGCTTGACCGAATCTTCTGTAGACAACAAAGTGGTAACCTGCCTTTAAGGAAAGATTATATTATGCTTCTTGACAGGGGCTGATTTTTCAAAATTGCAGCATGCAATCAGCCAGAATAGTTGGTCTTGAATGAATTATAAGAAAGTGGTCAAGCTGGAAACAAAGAAAATGATCTTTTCCGATCTTTTGGTTTTCCATGGCCATCTAGCCTAATGAGGAGCTTACATCTGAGGCCGATTGGAGCATTGTCCTCAGTGATTAGCCAGACATTCCAGTTGAGTGGTCTTCCCATACTGTCAGATCACATAATCCAGCACTTTTTCACTCCTCAATGCTTTACCATCATTAAAAAGTGATGTCACATAAGCCCAAACTGACCTTGTGGCCACAACCTCTGTGAAATTGTTTACTCTACATTAACTTTGATATGGTTTTGAAATGCTAGTGTCATGACTGCAATGTGAACTTGATCACACTGGTGTCAAAGTTCAGCGTAGACATCAAACAATCAATCAAACAGCTGGACATGACTGATCGATTGGCTTCTGCCAGTCAGATCTCACTTAGCCTATATGAATGTAAGCAGTGTAGATATGGTTATTCACCCACATAGCTCAATCTGTCATCTTGCAGTTGTGGCTACGTATCTCAATGGCTTCCATATGTTCTGGGGGAAGCTCCAATCAGAGATGGTCGATCAGAGGTGATTACTCTGAGAGCAGTGCTATAGTTTGCTCACCACATGGATATTTATTCCTGTTTTACTTCCCACTGGGTGGACGTGACTCTGTTTTTGTTTACTGCATGACAGTTTCCCCTCTATGTTGCTTTCCATCCTGCGTAGGCAGCTTTAAAATTGTTTAGTGCTGTGTTTCAGACAACTGTTGCCTGGAGACCTGTAGTAAACATCCCTCCTTCATTCAGTTTATCATGAAGACAAGAACAAATGTTAAAGTTGGACTGGATGTTTTAGTCTAGTGTGGTCTGTCATTGACTTTCTGTCTTTACCTCCCTACATTTTTTCTACATCTTGTTCAATTTTCTGCAGTCTCAAGAACTCAAGAACAAGCATTAATACTTGTTAGTTAATTCCAAAAGTTTTGTCTGATCATTGCCCATGTCTTGGCCTGATGCACTCTACCCTGCAAGTGTTTGTTATCCATCTCCTGTCATGAGAATGAGAGCCAAGCTAATAGGGGTTCTGTGAGCTAACAGCCCCAGTGTAATGTTGTCTCAGGGGACTCGTTCTGTCCTAGATTGATCGATGATATGTGCACAGGGCTGGTTTTCACTAATTATCCCAGAGCAGCCTGCTGGTCTTGGGGCAGATTGTGCCACAGGCCTCATGTTCTTCTGAAGGATGTAGTAAGGGTGCATCATTTGCACAGATGCAGCACAGATGCCACTCCCTGCATTGCCGAACAAAATGTAAAATATTTTTTTCTGGAAATTATAGACAGGAAGGGGTGGAAGGTGGGTTGGGGGTGCATGGGAATGGAAGGCATGAGAAGAGTTCTACACTGCCCCAATAACCCCAAACTCCAGACCCCACCCTGTCCTAAATGCCATGTGCATGGAGCTCTTATCAGACGTCGTCTCTATGTGGAATGTTTATATGAAGCAGGCGCATTTTAGAGAATTCAGTTTGGAGCTTGTTTGCTTTTGAATTTGATTTATGGACCTGGCAGCTAAATAATGGCAGGAAAGCCATCTCTGCACTGATCAAACATTAGGGAGGCCTAAGCTAAGGAAGCTGTTGTTCTAACCCAAAGTGTGAAAGATTCTTGTTGGACCAGAGAGTTGTTGTACTCAGTTCTGAGTAAGGATTTAGTACTGTGCACTGTGTATTTGCAGACAATATGTGATTGTTTGATGTAAAATATAATTTAGCTGTTGCAAACTATTTCAGCATTATTCTTCACAGTAGTAAGAAGTGAGAAACCTTTATTATTTAATTTAATTATTATTTCTGTTTCAGACAGTATCACATCCATAATGAGGATTGATTTGTTGGAGCAAAGCTGTTCTTGATAACTTATCTCAATAGTAATAGCCTCCATAAGTGAAGTGCAAGTCCTCACCAGCCCATTGAGGCTTTTTCTCCAGCTCATAACTCTTCCACTCCAGAGAACTAAATGCCACTTTGACTGGCTGACACTCCTGTCTTGCCTCAACCTGCCACTCTTGCCTGTCAGTGCACACACAAACATAAGGTGGTCAGTCTTTTGCCAGGCTTAGAAATGTGTAAACCAGAAGAGGTTGGGTGTGTAGTAGTATATAAGCCAGCAAAGTGGAACTGAGATGTAAACAGAGCTGTCTGATCTCATCCTGTGTTTTTGTTCACTTGTACAATTTTAGAGAGCTCTTGGGTCTTCAATTGTTCTTTAAGCTGTATTTTGACTCCAGATCAACTTTTGTCTTAATCCACATTCTATTGCTAAAGATTCTGTAATTTTTGTTACTGAATGTATCTCCCAACAGGCCAACTTTCACAAGGTGAGGTTTTGTTCACATTGCAGCATTCAAAATTTGGAAATCAGCGTTTGATTGGAATCAGATGAACTAAACTCTCAGAAATAAAGTGTCAAATTGTACTTTTCCTTGTTGCTGGGGTGGTACCCAGGTAGTTGTTTTGGACCTTGGAACAATTATGTACCTTAAATATTTTTAAAGGGATGCTATATATCTTCATATCTACAGATAAAAAATACATACTAAAAACATATAGTATGTATTCTTGGCAGTACCACCTCAGCAACAGTGCAGTGGTGGGTTTCCCAAAAGCCTCTTAACATGAAGAGCGTCTTAACTAGGAGAGAGAGAGCGTTCATTGTGCTGCTCGTGCTACCATTTAACAATGATCTTTGTGCGGTGATGCTTTTGGGAAACTCAGGTCAATTTGGTACCTTTACTTCTGAGAGTGCATGGATGGAGCATTGGAGCCCTAGACTAACCTTTCGTCTTGGCCTTTATAGTGTTTTCTTTATGTGTAAAACATTGTTTAATGTCACCTCTGCAAAGATGTCACATCCTGTGTACTTGGATGGTTGTTTACCAGTCTTTAAAGCCAAGAGGCATACAGTGGTTTGAATAAATTCTGATTGAAAATCATACTCAAAGTCCCTCTCACACCAGAATCTGGTCTTCCCAGGCAGTCTCCTGTCCCAGTGCTAACCAACTTTTTAAGATGTATGGGTGCGGCTCTGATCTCTGTTTCGATAGCCCTCTGCCTCTCGCCTATACAGCTAGGGTTACAGTGAGGGCTAGTCCTCTGGTAACCGTGAGAGTTTGACTTCCCCACTCGCATCTGTATTGCAGTGTGCCTTGCCAGATGGTAGTAGGTACCATTTTTATGATGGTCCTTGGTATTACCCGACCACAAGCAGAACTCGCGATCTCCCGGTTGAGAGGCGGACACGCTAACCACTAGGCCAACTTGCGATGTGTGTTTCTGGTGGAAGTAGAGTATTTGTTGCCTGTATTTTGCAGTGTCTGGTTTTCATTTTAAGGCACCAGTTATTGAAAAAGGATTGGATGGCTTGTGTGTCTTTGCTGAGTATGGTTCATTTATGTCATTTGACTGGTGGGCAATGGCTATGTCGTCTGCATATCCAAACTTAGTCCGCCAGGTAACTGCGAGTAAGAAAACAGCTAACAGTCCAGATGTAAATGTACTCAAGCGATGATTTATCACTGGAAAAAATACAGAGAGCAAAAACAGAATTGTCAATACTCTCTCAGTTCATTAGTATCAAAGTTGTTTTTATTTACTCCAAGCCACCCTGCATCTGGTCTGTAGTTTCTTGAAGCTAGTTATGTTAGCATGTGATATTAGCATGACACAGGAACAGTGTGTATTTGTTGTTTTATACATGTAGCAGAGATAGCTAAGGGTGGAGAGACGGTGAGGTAATGGGGGAATTGTTCCAGCAGCTCCCATCTATGCTCCCTCACACACACACACACACACACACAGTATCAGGCGGTGCTGTCGTTCCCATAGTTACATGAAAATATACTGGCATGGATGCCGTCTCACTAAAGGCCGCACTTTTCCCACAAACACACAATCAGCGCTCATGGCGCTGTCCACTTGGCTCAGTTTCACCGACAGTTTTACAAGATAAAATAAAAATGTTTAAAATGGCTAACGTTTATAAATCTGAAATAGAAAGATCACACACACACACAAACCATACAAAGGATGCTCGCGTATCCACTGAATGAAATTATCCACTGAACAGAAAATACTATCATGTCCGTGTTGATGACGTGACTTAAGGAAAGAATGAAACCTTTTGGGACGTGCTCTTACAGGAAAATAATTAACCATAGGGAAATGGTGGTGTGTATTTTCAGCACATCCTGAAGTGTGTTATTCCTCGTACAGCACAGAGAGATGCCAAGAGTTATCATTTATTTATGAAACACTGACAGGTCAGGCAGTTTTATCCATTTATCATTACATTTAATGTTGTGGGACAAAAAAAAAAAAAAAGAAGTTAGTTTTCTAGCTGCTAAGCTGTAAACAGTTGTTCTATCACCAGTCTCGCCTTTTCTCCTCCCTCTGGAAGTTAATAAAGCAAAAGAAAAAAAAAAGCTGTAGTCTGTTCTAAAGCTGACACTGGAGACTCCTTCCATACATCTTCAGTACAACTCCAATTCCAAAAAAAGTTGGGACGCTGTGTAAAATGTAAATAAAAACAGAATGTGATGTTTTGCAAATCATGGGAACCCTATATTTCATTGAAAATAGTACAAAGACAACATATCAAATATTTGAAACTGAGAAAGGTTATTGTTTTTTTAATATATATACGCATTTTGAATTTGATGTCAGCAGCAAGTTTCAGAAAAATCAGGATGGGGACAACGACTGTAAAAGTTGTGTAATGCGAAAAAAAACCTAATTTGTTTAATTGGCAACAGGTCAGTAAGATGATTGGGTATAAAAAGAGCACCCAGAGAGGCGGAGTCTCTCAGAAGTAAAGATGGAGAGGGGTTCACTGCTCTGTGAAAGACTGCATGGGCAAACAGTGCAACAATTTAAGAATAACGTTCCTTAATCTAAACTTGCAAAGAATTTGAGGATCACATCATCTATGGTACATAATATCATTAAAAGATAAAGAGATTCTGGAGAAATCTCTGTATGCAAGAGTCAAGGCTGAAAACTGACACTGGATGCCTGTGATCTTCAGGTCCTCAGGAGACACTGCATTAAAAGCAGACATGTGTCTGTAGTGGAAATCACTGTATGGGCTCAGGAACACTTCAGAA
>JAODLJ010000028.1:53556844-53570683 GCA_027576115.1 Cathorops melanopus | reverse complement strand
GAAAGCGTGATCCCCAAAATGCCGCTGTACGCGGAAGTCACGTGAATGTGACGTCACGCGCACAAGGTCCCTGACAGATAAACAGTATAGATAATGGGTGAATGGATAGTAGTATTTTGTAAGTGTAGGTTTTTCTAAAATTTTCACCTGCATGACTAGACTACATGGAAATGGCTTTGGCAGATGGGAAATATTGTTTAATATTACACACACCAAGTCACAAGAATTGGTCTGCAGTTTTTTTCACATGGGAAATATTGCTGTGCAGCCCAGCTTAAGCCACTTCCACAATATTAAAATCAACCAGATTTAGAGAGAAAATTCATGACATTCATGTATGTGTGTGTATGTGTGTTGTGAGTGGAATTACCATGTTTGGTCTCTACAGTACCACAGCTGGCCACTATGCTAGCAAAGAGTGGCTTCCTGCATACCCTGTCTTTTTTCAGTGCTCAGAGTAGAGCTTGATTACTTTTCCTGACATGCTACGTCATTTGCTAATAAAACGTCTCGCTTTAAACTTGACTCACATGGAGCTCTGCATGCAAAGAGTTTGGTTTTGGCTTGATTTACTATAATACTTGACTGAAAGCAGCATTAACATTTAGTCTAGGGCAGGTTTAAATCATAAAGTATTAAGAGACTGCCAATGGTTTAGAGATTGTTCAGCTAGAAATAAGTTGTCTGTTAGAAGAGTACCAAGACTTTTGATTATTTCATGTAAATGTGTCCTCAAGAATGCTGCTCTAAAATATTACTCAAAATGTGGGTGTGGTATGTGACCTTTAAGAATGTGAATGGTGGGATACCAAGAGAGGGCGGATTTAGTCATCACCATTTTCCTTTTTTTTTTTTTTTTTAGTTCTGTTGCGTAAACACAAAGAGTCGTCTTAGCTTTGCTGATGCAGCCACATTCAACACTTCCCACTAGCTGAATATCTGACCTCATCTTGCCTCAGTGGACCATTTTTCTCATCCTGCAATCCTTGAACACTTTATGTCTTGCTGTAAAAGTGGACAGTCCAAAACATCTTTAATGCATATTTAATATGCTGTACTTAAGGACTGCTATTACAGCAGGCAGAGTTGAGATAAGAGCCAGCAGCATGCTTCTGAGATGCAGGTTTTTTTTTTTTTTTCTTTCTTAAATACTTAATGTGCAGTTGCAGAGTAATGGAGTCATGTCAGAACTTTCAAGCAGCTCTTCATTTCTTTTCAGCACACAATAAAATCAAACGTGTTGATTTGGCTTGTGACACAAATCAAATAAACCTAGGGATAAATTTTCAAATGGATGATTTTGCATTCCACTATCATTAAGTATTTCCTTTTTTTTCTCTAATTCTCTCTGTGTCCTAGTCCTGTCCCACTCAGATTTACTGTTATTGCACTTACTGTTATATGATACCACATGTATCAGTGCAGACACATTCCTCAGGTCCCTTTACAGGTGCACTTGATGAAATCTTAGCCAGTAACATGAAGACCACTTGTAGTACAAAAACAGAAATGGAGCATTATCTTTTTAATACCATGAAACATCCATCCATCCATCATCCGTAACTGCTTATCCTGTGCAGGGTCGTGGGCAAGCTGGAGCCTATCCCAGCTGACTATTGGTGAGAGGCAGGGTACACTCTGGACAAATCACTAGATCATTGCAGGGCTGACACATAGAGACAAACAACCATTCACACTCAGTCAATTTAGAGCCACCATTTAGCATAACCTGCATGTCTTTGGACTGTGGGGGAAACCCACAGGGAGCACATGCAGACTCCACACAGAAAGGCCCCTGTTGGCTGCTGGGCTCGAACCCAGAACCTTCTTGCTGTGAGGCAACAGTGCTAACCACTACGCCATCGTGCCACCACCATGAGACATGCATTATAACAATTAGTATACTATGAAACAGCTTAAGAATAGAATCCTGGTTTAGTTTATTGCACTGGTTCCTGTTTACTGCTTATTTCGGTCTTTTCCCTCCTCCACCAATGGGTCCAATTCCTGGCAAATTTCCAACTGTTTCAGACATGTTTCAGACTTTTTGTTAAGGCTGTAGTCGTTCTTAATGGTGTTTTACCTGCTTATGTATTTTTATATCCATTACCTGATTTGTGCAAGTCAACAACCATTTGTCTCTTTTGTGTTGAAAAAAACTTTGCTTTCTTCACATGGTTATGGACGACAAAGGGAATTTATATGTGTGCAAACAAGAAAATCTGACATTGTTAAAGGCAAGAGACAAGGCCCAGAGGACTGAATACGCATGTCAAATAATTTTCCTTTATTTTATTTTATTTTTTTGTGGGAATAACATTTTTCTTTGTCTTATTTATTTATTTATTTATTTATTTATTTGTGTGAGTAGCACGGTAGAGCAGCGGTGCCACCTCACAGCTACAGGGTCCCTGGTTCAATCCTTAACTTCAGTTACTGTCTTTGTGCAGTTTTACATTTTGTGTGATTGTGTATGTACATTGTGTCCTGTGCTGGACTGGTATCCCATCCAAGGTGTATTTCTACCAGGCATCTTGTGTTCCTGGGAGCCACCACAAATCTAAACAGGATAACAGTTACTGAAGATGAAAGAATTTCTTTATGTGCATTTTAAATGTTCCATAGGGTTTGTCCGTCATTGTGGCACATGTACTGTATTTTTAGAGAAAATGCTATTATTTTAAAAGTAGTTGCAATGAATGTGATTTGTAAGAAATCCTATTCTTATTGATTGAATGGGAAATATTATGTAATGTTTATTTTATACAATCACAGCAGTCATTTGTGGGGGGGGGCAATAATTATTCAGGCCACTGTTTATGATACATACTTTACTTATGACCAGTGTGTGCGATATCAAGCATTGTATATGTCATAGGATTGTGTTGTCCGGCCTCTTGGGGGCACCCCCCCAATTCCTGCTTCTTTGCACTGAGATTTAAATTAACTCATCTCAAGGGACCTGTTGGCATTCCTGATGCCTTACTTAACACATAATAATTAGCTCGTATAACAGAGGGCAGCATGCTGTTTGCAGTCACTGCAGGAAACATTTTAGCTTGTGTACTTCTGCACTGGGGTTTTTGTGTGTGTGTGTGTGTGTGTGTGTGTGTGTGTGTGTGTGTGTGTTGAAATATCATGCTGACATGATATATGAGAACTTGTGTTAGACTTTTCTTAAGATTTCTTTACTCTCATTTTAAGACCCTAGTTTCGTCATACAATTATTAAAATGCACAAATACTTGTTCAACCAATTTGTGAGATACATGAAAGGTATATGTTATTACTCAGTGTTTGAGGATTTCCTGTTTATTTTTTTCCCATATAGGAAAGTGTAAGAGACTGCCATTTGCAGTCCTTGGTTTCAAACTTAGATAGAATCGAAGGCATTGTCCTGATAGAGTTTGGATAAGAGCCAGCATCAGGTCCTTGAGAACTGCCTAAGCTTTAATGTCTGAGATCAAGGGTGCTTTAATGGTTCAGCCATTGACTAGTGCTCATTGGACATCAATGAATTAATGTTAAAGCAGACACTGTTCTGTCTGCTTCCTGTTAAGAGGTTTGAATAAGAGGGAAAAAGCGCAGAAATCTCTCTTACACATACAGTCATGTAGGTACGCACACAGGTTCTTTACTGCACTTGTAAATCATTGTTATGGCTGAATCTAAGTTTCATATGGTGTTCAAAATAGCCCAGAGCTTTTCCACTCTTAAACCAACAGTGAGCTGAATAAAGTGGAACTCCCCTGGAAATCATTACCTGTAGATGAGGAATACATTCTTTAAGTATGCATCATAAAGCATTCATCATACGTTTATCCTCATAAGCTCATGTTGTGAACTGAGACTTAATCTATGCAGTGTTTATCAATGCCTGAGGCTACACACTATTGTTGCAGCCCACCTGACTTAACTCCACAATGATCCACCAAGGCTTCAATTAAATGAATCCTTGGATTCATGAATGAGGAATTTAAGGATTGCGGTAAAAAAAAAAAAAATAATAATGTTATTGGATGTCTAGCTCTGTTCAGCCAACTGTTTGCATAGTGGAACTCTGAGGCATAAGGAAAAATGGTGGTCTTGTAATGCAGTGTAATGTGTTGGCTTGGTGTATGTCTTTCGTCAACTCAGACAACACTGGCGACCGCGGTTTAAATGATTTCTGTTTTCAATCAATTTATGATGTTTTCTATTTCACTCTTTCCCTCTCTGCAAGTGGCATTTAAAAAAAGAACACTTTTGTTCACTTTTTTAATATGGCTGAATGGGAAGAACTTTTCCATGGTTTGCAGGCCAGACTGTCCTATAAACAGCCAACTGGCTCAGAATCCAGAGTCCATGCAGGGGCGGTTCATTCTACCGCAAGTTCAGGTCTGCAATGTATGATGTATTGAAGAGGAGTCATGTCATTCCCAGTATTGTATGATCCAAACAATATGGAGACACTCATCTATGCCTAAACTCACATTTTTTTTCTTGCTGTATTTCCCATGATTTTTCTGTTTTTCTTTTTTTTCTCCATGTTCTCAGTTAGTGATCTGTCTTTCTATCACTGCCTGAGTATGTGTGGTTAATACAGTCAGGGTATGAAAGGGTGTCTGTTTGGGGAAGGTATGCATTTAGTTACGCATGTAATTTAATTTAGGCTTGTCTACTTTTGATTACATGTCCACGTCTGGTATAGGGTATCACTTATGGAACAAGAAAGTTTGAGTAAGTGAATGTGAGAGAAGAGACAGAGGGGCAGAGAAAGGCTGTATGATGTCATGGCATTAGACGTCAGTTGCTCATTTGGTCGAGGATAAAAATCACACCCATCTCAGCTGGGTTATAGAAAACAGAAAGAGAGCATGAGAGTCAGAGAGTGAGAGACAGGCAGTCCATTATAGAGCGTCTCTACTGGAGTGTGTCAGAATCAGTCTGGTGGCCTTAGTAGGAGGAGTGTGAGGGGTGAGCCAAAACAACTCCCCCTCCACAGTTCTCTAATATTCAGTTAGTGGAACATTATAGAAGAAGAACACAGCAGCTCATAAAGTGATTAAGAAATTATACTGAACCCTAAGACCAGGACACCTCAACAGGTAGGGCAAGTTTGTTAGCTTTCTGTGTTCCTCTAGTATTATAAGCACTAATTACTTCTCCTAACACGTGTTAGCATCCTGCTATTTTTACAGGTGATGATTGGGAAGGGAGGATGTTGATGTCTAATGTAGGAATGATGGCAGATCACAGGTGCATGTAAATAGGTGATAAAATGCATGCTGAAATAGAAGGCAGTTCCTTTTTCAAGAGGTGTGTCTCTTTCCATTTGTAAAGGCTGAGTGTCATATGAAGATTCTGACCACATCTTCACATGACAGTATTAAGTCATAAGGATGCATTTAGGTGTAAATAAAATATGAGAACTTGTTTTAGCCACCATAGCAAATGCCACAGTTTAACGTTTATTTACCGGTAGTACAGGAGTTATGCATGATGTGTTGTTCTCTCATCTTCTTGATGGGTGTGTTGCCCTTGCGCTGAGAACTTTGCTTCTCGGCATGCTGTTAAGACTCACAAATGGGTTTTGTAGCTGTTCTAGTTAAGGGGAAAGTATGGGTGATGAGGGACAAGGCTCACTTTTTCCAAGCCTGGCTATTAAAGGGAAGTGCTGGCATTAAGCCTGGGCTGATTAAGATGAAGCTAACGGGTACTTTTAGCCAATAAGTTTGGAAAAGCCCTTGAGTGGTACATTGGTAAAACATTGTGCATGTGAAGGTGCGTCTGACTAATGTAGCGCTTATGGCAAAAGAACAAGTTTTGAAAACAATTGTATTGAAATGGAAGAAGAAGCCATGATGATGGTTTCTGCAACACATTAATAGTACATTTCAGAAACCATAACAGACACCATGAAATAAGCAGCACTTATATTCTTTAAAGCATATGTTCCCAACTCTTGTCCTGGAGAACCCTCTGCCTTGCACATTTTAGTGTTTTTTTTTTTTACTTCTCTAACACATCTGATCCATTCAAATTGGTATGAATATTTTGATGCCAGATGCCAGCAACGAAATGGAGATCAGTGCTGCATCCATATGCCTTAAAGAGTTGGTTAGTATGGGACAGGAAGCCTGGGAAGACCAGATTCTGGCCTGAGAGGGACTTTGACTTGAGATGCCAGCAAAAGTTGAATTGAGATCAGCTAACTTGGTCATTGGCAATGCCCATAATATCTATTTATGTAAAGCTAGACTGCAGTCCGGGAGTGCAAGTAAAGTGAAAGATCATTAGCTTCTGGGGTTTTAATTTTATTTATTTATTTAACCGTTTTTGGCAGTTTGTACATAGTACTATAGCTTCATTACAGTTTACTAAAGTGGCCCTGTGTGAGTCTTTTAATTCACTCAGATTTGTATACATCATAGGAAATGGTTAGTTGGGCACATGCCTCATTTTCCTACTGCTTCATATGCATACCCATATTTCACATACAGTGGTTGAATAACTGTCCCATTTGGCTATAATGGGTTTCTATGTTGGTTATTTGTCATTGAACAGAACAAAAGATGCCAGGTAACTATAGCATTAGTTATAATCCAGCAGGTGTAAGGTTGCTGATGCAGATTGTACCGTACATTAAAACAGAGAACTGATTTCTTATTACACCTACAATGACAGTGTGAAGCAAAAAGAGCATTGATACTGCAGAGTAAGCAGTGGCTCATCAGTTTTGGAAGGTTAGTGTCTAACATCACTTGTTGAAATGAAGATTGTCCTCAAGAAAACAAAATGTTCATTGTCAGAGCTGCAGATAAATGGACTTTCCCAAACTGCCCAATCCAGTGGTTGTGCATGTGCAAGTGAAATGATGTAGGTAGTGATGATTTAGTTCCAAGAAGGCAGAAAATGCATCCAACATTTTAGTTTGAGACTATTTTTCCACAGGTGAGTCAGCGCTTTGGATAAGGAGTGTCTCCAGGGAAGATGTTGGTGAATCATATTCCAGGGGTGTGTCTATGCCTGAATATATGTGTGTGTGTGTGCGCGCGCGTGTGTGTAAGTGGGTGTTTTATGGCAGTGGAGGTTAATACTAGCACAAGCTTGAATACAATCAATCAAACCAATGAAAATGAATGCTGACTCCGCAGATTTTATATTTTGGATAGTAAAGAGTGATCAGTGACTCATTCTCATAAATTTTGTCCCCTATTCTGGATGAGATAATAATCCTGGATTATTAAGTATTGCATGCTAGTGTTTCTTGTATAAACATATGCAATGTTCAACCCTTACATATAAATAAGAAAAAGAGACCCAACTAGACATTTGTGGCACAACTGGTAGTTGGATTTGGGCCATATATAAATACTGACAGCAGCATTTTTGTTTTCTTTCCAGACGTTATTCACATGCAAGGTCCTCTGGATGGTAGCCTCTATGCTAAAGTCCGTAAGAAAGAGTCAGTGGATGCTACAGCTAACGGCCTTCCCACAGCAGTCGAGCCCGTTGTTGAACACACTCCTGCCCCAGTGGACCACGCTCTGTCTGTTAGCAGTGACTCTGGAAACTCAACTGCCTCCATTAAGACTGATCGCACTGATGAAACTGCCCAACAGGCACTGCCAGTGATCCAGCAGCCCAGTCAGCCCCTCAGTCCTGAGGAGAAGCAAGAGCTGGAGCAACTTCTCAGTGGCCTGGAGGCTCCCATGCACCGGCCAGGTTACCAAAATAGTCATGGGGGAGGAGGTGGAGGAGGAGGTGGCATCCTCCACCTGGTTCCAGCTCAGGTCCATGTTAATGGGCACAACAGCATAGATAGGGAGACAGACATACTGGATGATGACCTGCCCAACAGCCATGAAGGCAACAGTGTGGACAGCCTGGGTACTCTGTCCTCACTTGAGGGTCGAGCCACTCCAGCTGACCTTTATTACCAACCTGAAACAGTGATCAATGGGCAGGAAGTGCCCTACTTGGAGGGAAGCAGGCATGGAAAAGAGACAGAACCTGTTTCACCACTTTATGGCTCTTCCTCCTCCACTCACGAGAGTCTGGGCAACTCAGGGCAACCATCCAGCAGTTATCCTAGCCACAATGGAGGCATATATCGCTCACAGTCATTTGGAGCAACACCCAACACTGAACAGAAACTCATGCCCAAAGCTCCAGCACGTACTACTAGCAGCAGAGATGCTGTGCAGCGGGGACTTAACGTCTGGCAGCAGTTTGGTGTTCCAGAGGAACCAGTTGTAGATGGGGTACACTTCAGCCCTGCACTCCAGAGTCACAGCCTGCCTGAGTTCCCGAAAGCTCCTTCTCAGAATGAGATAGAACAATCCATTGAGGCTCTCAATCTGCTCATGCTGGACTTGGATCCAGCTCAAATGCAAGTTCCCAAGTCCTACAGTGCCTCTTCTGGTGAAGGCACTGTGATCACAACCCAGCCATCATTCTCCCAGACACAGACTCGTCCTTCCTTTCAGGGTGATGCTGCCATACATTCAATGAGTGAATATTCACAGCCCCAGCAACATACCTCACCTGTCCAAAAGGCTCCATCTACATTGCAATCACAAATTACAGAAACCTCTTTTCAAAGTCCTCAGAGGTCAGCAGTTCCATGCCATCCCTCAGTTCCAGATCCTGCTAGTCTGATCAACTCTTCTGGACCCTCTCCTATAATTAACAGTTTGGAGCTGAAGCCCCTTAACACTTATCCCGCCAGCACAGCCTCTCAGTTTCCTGATCCTCTAGAGGCCAGCTCACACAGTGCTCCCTTCAGGAGCCACTCAACCTCCTCCCCGCTTGCTGGAGAGGCTGAACCTGAAAACATAAACCACAACCTGGAAGGGTTGGTGGCTCACCGTGTGGCTGGTAAGCTAACATTTTTATTTCTCTAGAATTAATTCATACAATTAATTTGTAAATGTTCATTTCTGTCCTGGGAAACACATTAGGGACTAACACTCAAATACAGAAACAGAAGACTGGCAACTTTACTCTAAAATACTGAATACAGATTGTGAAACAACCAAACAACAACAAACATAAAATCAAATTGTACGAATTATAGAACACACATCCTTTTTTTTTTTTTTGTGGTTTTCCAGCTTTTTAACATTTAGAAGGAACATTCACAAAATGAATAACACTGCTTGAAAAGGCACACCCAGCCGTGTCTTTCTTCAGCATTTGTACGTTGGCGTTGACGAACTCAGTGAGATCACAAAGAAAGCATTGTGTGAAGTGTTGCTGGCTCAAGCTCTCATCTCAGGCCTTGTTTCTACATCGTAGATATAAATATATGCTTTGCCAGAACATTGATTTGTAAAATGCAGCTGTAGTGCTTAAAACTTTGGCAGTGCAGCATTGCACAGGTGTTTTATCCCAAACCCACAAGCTTAAAGATCAGCTTATTGTAAAGACATAATCACTTTGAATGCTCACATTACAATGCTTTTGGAGAACATGCCGAAGTTTTCTAGTATTTGTATCACTGAAGATAAGAAAGCTAATCTACAGTTACTGTATATAAAGTCTCAGAGACCAGGAGACTAAAGGTAACTAAATGATGGCTATACACTAAGGCAAAGTTTTTTTCCAAGCTCCATATTAACAGGAAATACAGTGTAGCTTCATCTACATAGGTACACACTTGCCCTCTAGTGGTGTACCAGTTAAAAATGTGCCAGGTTGCATACTCTAAGTACTCTAGAAAGTAAAGACTCCAGGCCACAAGGATAAGATTGAGCCTGTGTTTGAAAAGTAGGCCCTAATAAAATGACTTCTACATGTCAGCACTGTTAGTCCAAATGTTTCTGTATGTAATATTTCTTTACCAAACATGCTCTATTCACACACCTGCACTCTGAGTTGAGCTAATGATTCTGGAAGGCAGCATCTAACTTCAAAGTGGAGAGAGTTAGGGATCGACTGTGAAAACCAGCCTCACTTGTGTTTTATTATGATGATATGACCTGACCTGGCGACTTGTCCAGAGTGTACCCCGCCTCTCGGCCATAGTCAGTTGGGATAGGCTCCAGCTTGCCCGCGACCCTGCACAGGATAAGCAGTTATGGATAATGGATGGATGATATAACCTGCATTGACAGTAGAGATAAATATGTCTTAAAAGCAAGCGGATACTGGGGAGTGTAGGATGCTTTGGGAGCGTCTTTAAGATCTTTCATTACATTTCCACACATTTCTCAAGCAGCACAGAGGCTTCTGTTTATCAGAACAATTACTGCTTGCATTCACTACATAAAAGGTCAGATTTAGTTTTTGTCTTGGAGTGACAACGGCATGTCCTAGGGCTTATCCATGACTTATACTGCTAGGATTACTACTGCCTCATATCAAGTAAATTGAGGAATATCAGTTATGGTACAGTATCAGTGGAACCAATGCTATTATATGGTAACAGTTATAGTATCAGTACCCCAAGAAATTTAGATAAACCTCTAGATAATACCTTTAGATAAAACTTATTTCAAATGTTTTTACTATTTGGTTTAGGTTTTTTCCCCCCTCTCTTTTAAAAAAAAACAACTAAATTTTGTTAACTTTGCTTTCTTACCATTTGAATTATTATTTTTTCTTTCTGTTTTTCCTCTTTTGGATTAATCCTATATGTGGATCACTCATCATCATCTCCACCTCCTACCCATCCTTCCCTCCACCTTCCACTATTACCTCCTGTTGCCCTTCATCATGCCCGTGCTCCTCTTCTGTAGAGTACACAGCTCGTATCCAAGACCTCAAAGACAGAACAGCCACTTTTGAACCTGACAACCGCCGCCGCTCT
Source organism: Cathorops melanopus (assembly GCA_027576115.1). Lineage (NCBI taxonomy): Eukaryota > Metazoa > Chordata > Actinopteri > Siluriformes > Ariidae > Cathorops > Cathorops melanopus. Next base: position 53,559,889 of record JAODLJ010000028.1, on the reverse strand, counting down.
CTCTCATTCTCTGGTTGGTCTCTCTCTCTCTCTCTCTCTCTCTCTCTCTCTCTCTTTATCTTTCTGTCTATCTTTCTGTCTATCCATCTCTTTGACTGTCTTTCTTTCTCTGTGTTTATTTAATTCTCTTTATCTTTCACTGCATCTGTCTAGATTTTTTTTCCTGTCATTTCTTGCATATCTATGTCTATTTTTTATCTTTCTGACTCTTTCTTTCGTTTGGGTCTGTATATATCTATTCATATATCACTATTTTGTTTTTCTCTCTGCAACCATATTTATCCATAACACCACCCTTATCAGTGTCTGTCTGTGCAGATTTGTGTCTTGGATCTCATTCTAGCTTTTCTCCTTGTACTGTTCTCTCTTTATCATCTTTTTTATTATCATTTTTTCTCACAAATTAGCTGTCCTACAAATGAACCATCACCTCTAAAACATTACAGCAGATACCAGAATTTTCTACCTTTTAACACTCTCAGTAGAAGCACTCGTTTTGACTCACAGTTAGCCAATGGAAGGTTTGCATGAAGGCTTTACAAGAGTGAGACAAAGTGTGAAGACAATGGCCACTCTGTCTGCATCAACTGAGATCCACATGTCACAAGATACAGTTTGCCAAACTCGGGGAACAAATCAGAAGTATCAAGACACAGGATTCTTTCAAGGCCTCTCCTCCATGTCTGCTTTAGCATTTAGGAAAAGAACAAAACATAATAAAGCCTTCTAACTCGCAGGACCATTGTGTGGCTGTTATCAGCCATTGGGGAATAAATGTCTAGGGCACAGACTGTTTGGTCCCCACAAAGGCAGCATACAGTAGCCAGATGCCTGCTTCTGTTCCCAATCTGGGACTTCTTCCGACTCACATTTACATAGAGTCCACAATGGTCTAAAATAGGCTATGACCCTCCCAGGGCTTACCTCAGATAACACATTCCTGTGACAAGCTCTTTTATGCTTCTAGAAGTGAATGAAAGAGGAAAATATCTCACTTGAAAGAGGAAACAAATCTCACTTTCCTTCTCCAGCAGTTCCTGCATAGATCAAATGAAGATGAGCAGAACAAAGCACTAGGGTTCTCCACTGAATCAGCTTGAAACCATTAGGCATAGGCAGTTGCTGAGGAAACAGTGTACAGTGTTTGACATGCACAAGCTGTGCTTATTTCGTCTGCAGTGAATGTTCATAAAATGGCACAAAGTGAGATTACGCTGGAGAATGTGACTCCGCACCTTTCCAGCTCGTGGGAGCTGGGCCTAGATCCAGATCCTTTCTGAACATGGCTTCCACTCCCATGTCAATAAATCTGGGGTCTTTGTGTTATGACATTGCTCTAGCAACACAAGTAGATACAAACTGTGATATCATGCAGATGGACAGTTCTGTATGTCATTCAGCTGAGATATTACATGACACCAAGAGGTGGTCTCAGGTTCTTTGTTTTTCTAATCTACCCATATACCACTTATGTCAGGGGTTCTCCACTCCAAGACGTATTTAACTTAGCCCTTCTTAGCTTTAAATTATCTCTAATCCCTAAGCTTTTCGAACTTTGCAGGCCAGTAGGTTCCAAGGAGTCAAGCTGAGGACCAGTGATCTAAGAAAATTGAGCTCACTGGTTTAGTCCCACAGCCAAACTGCCATGGTTCTTTTTAGCTTATAGGAGGCATTCATGGTACTCGAGGTTTGGCAGCTTTGTGAGCTCTGCTAACATCCATTGTTGTCCATGCTATGACTTGGATTTCATGACACACCATGATACTCACTCCATCACTGAGAAAAGTGGTAAATATTTTGCTCGGACTGTTGCCTGGTTTCCAAACCTCTCGTTTTCACACAAGGATGTAGTTGTGCACACCCCAAGCTGGGCAGGGTTGCAGTCGGATGAGACCAGGAACGTGAGTTATTTTGAAGCCAGTTGGGTTGGACTACAATCCAATTCCATGCAAATCTCAGAGTGAAAATACAAGAAGATGACTTTAAATTGCCTAGATTGCACACTACTGATTGCATGCTTCATATTTTCCATTAGTTACCATGATGAATATTTGAATTAATTAAATTTAATTAATAAATTAATTACTTTAATAAATAAGTCAGCCTTTTTCAAGTAGTGCAAAAGAAGTGGGAATATATTTTGTCCAAAGAATACCTGCTGAGGAGGCAATTTTGTGTCCAGTTACTATATTGCATACACTTGATGTTTCAGTACACAAAGGGCGATGGAGTTTTCAGTGTTCATATTTATGTAGAATAGAACTACTCAAACTATTCTTTGACCTTCTATCTGAGACAGAATGCAACTCCTACACAAATCCTACATGATTTTTTTAGAGGTGGGTTTTGGTCTCTTATGTGATTTGATGAAAGGCTGTTATGGCTTGCTTTGATTTATTAATTGCTATTACGCTATTTCCCAGATACAATGAATACATATCTAATGTGCTACTGTTAGTGAACATTTTCCAAATAAGATTCCGTTCTACATGGATTAAGTCCTTGAAATATTGATAGATAAAGTAAAACCTTTAAAGGTCATTGCCAGTTTCATATATACACATTTGTGAAACAGGATTATTTTTAATGGACAGAGAAGATTATTGTATTATTACTGGCTAAAATAAACGGTACTGATTAAGTGTCTGTGTGGTTACTGCATGGTTTGCCAGGAGTACAATCTCATGAGGCAGCAAAGGATGAAGGCTCAGGACCAGGACGACACCGAACTACTAGTGAGGGACAGTCCCGCGATGAAAGCCCTACCCAAGTCCGCTCCCCCATTCGCTGTATTTCACCAGAACTGGCTAATACCATTGCGCTCAACCCAGGGGGCCGGCCTAAGGAGGTAGACTTAGTGGTCAACTAAAGCAGTGATGTCCTTTTGATTTTTAAGACAACTTTTGGATGTTCAAATTTGTACCTCATTTATCATACATACAGTAGTGCTTGAAAGTTTATGAACCTTTTTAGAATTTTCTATATTTCTGCATAAATATGACCTAAAACATCATCAGATTTTCACACAAGTCCTAAAAGTAGATA
>JAODLJ010000028.1:53538429-53555100 GCA_027576115.1 Cathorops melanopus | reverse complement strand
GGACTTGTGTGAAAATCTGATGTTGTTTTAGGTCATATTTATGCAGAAATATAGAAAATTCGAAAGGGTTCACAAACTTTCAAGCACCACTGTAATATGATGTGCATGGGTGTGTGTGTTTGTGTATGCGTGTGTGTTCACTTGTCATATGATCCTCTAGGGACAAATGCACAGTTACAGGGAGGCATTTGAAGAGATGGATGCGGGCCCAGTGAGCCCTCCAGCATCTGCGGGCGGTGAGGCCTTCCCCCAAACCCCTGCATTCCCTGTCTCGCCACAAACCCCTTACTTCAACCTGTGTAAGTTTCCCAACTGAAGGAGGAGGGTGCCATGGAGATCAAGCAATGTCTTTTCTTACCTAGTACACCTAGCTTGAAGACATATCATAGTGAGCTTAATCACTGAGAATATATTATATCATGACCATGTTTCTTAGAAAGCCAGCTTGGATAGTGTCTATATATGTCAAAATTTACACAAGCTCTTTTGAGGGCTTTTATGTTGTTCTGACATGCATATTAAGAGCAAATAACTTTGATGATGACATCTAAAGTGTGTTTGATGTGTGATAGGTTATGTAGTAAGTAGATCTTCCTTATATAAAGCAGTGTTGCATGAATGTCATAGTGGGCATCTACTCTAGATTCATTAATGATAGACCAATATTGACACACTTTCTGCAAGTCAACCCCAGGCCACACTATGCTGAACAGCTAATTGTAATCCTGTCTTGGGGTATTATATAAACATTATGAACAGATGACCCAAGGCTGCAGATATGAGAATTTTTGCTCAGTTTCCATGATCCCCTTTGTGTGGTCGATAACTGGCAAAGAGTATATATCGTGTTGGCTCATAGACACCTAAAGGCTAAAAAACCCCCACAAAGTCATAGTTATCTCCTGTTTCCCAACAACTCTACGTTTCATAAACTGCTGTCATCAGCTACTTTCAGATGCATGTGAAAGCCCTGAAGGTCATTAAGCTCTCATATTTATAGGCTGATCCCATTATGAGGAACCAGAATAGCTCACTTTTAATCACCTATTACATCATCCTACCCTTGCATCCCCTCCACCTCAGCTTCCTCATAAAAACAACCTTTGCAAGGTCTCCTTGAACAGACCCAAGGCATCTTCCATGCACTCTTGACCTGCTCTGTTTAATTTGGCCCAGTACTGCATTTCTTCTTACCAGACATGCTGTCTGAAATCGATTCAGTGCTGCTGCTTTGGATCTGCTTTGTTTGAAATTTTACCCACAAAGCTGCCTTACACTCATCAGAAACCAGGACATTCTCTAGAGTGCTGCTGTCATGGCTCGCCAAAATGAAGCTTGACAGCACACACTGCTGTATTGGTATATGTATATGAAAAATAGGACTATACAGCCATATGGTATATTAGCCAGAGATATATAATGTACATTTTGTTTTTCAACACTTCATGCAGATTAATGTCAAAAGCATTCTCGGAAGAAAACATATACTCTACGTTGATTTTTAAAGCAGGCATGTTTGCATTTGTGGGGAGCAGGAGACAGCAGTGGTTGTCAATTCTGGTCAGTTGTAAAGAAGCTCACATGCTTTGAAAGTCATTTGAAAGCAGCAGCATCACTGTGGCCCCCTTCTCCTGCAGTAAACCAGAGGACCTTTGAGTCTTCCACTACCCCACTATTTCCCTCCCTTCCCCTTTCTGTCTCATGATGACTTATTTGGGCTGTCAAACAAAGAATTGTATGGGATTCTTTGGTAAGTGGAGGATGTGCATGAACTGTCCCAGACTCCAGTGTGCCCCAGTGTTAAGTTTGCCCCAAACGTCATGGCCAATGTTCAAACTTAACAGCACACTGCTTCAACAGGCATGCATGTGGAGACTGTCCCTGACTTTGTACCCCATGTACAATCTAGTCCATAGTCTTGTATTGTTTGCATGAATGTTTTGTTTGTAATTTATTAATTAATTAATTCACATTCTACACTATTCCCTGCTAGTGTTTGAGTCATACTTTTTTTATTTTTTTGACAGTCCAATGTAGACACTTGACAAGCCATCTCTAAACTAGCAGTGAAGCAGGCTATCAGCTGACTCTGACTAATTAATTAATTAATTAGTCAGACACTCGACAAGCCATCTCTAAACTAACAGTGAAGCAGGCTATCAGCTGACTCTGACTAACATAGCAAATAATGTTTAATTTCCTTGAAACATGTCAGAAAAATGTATCATTAGAGTCCAGTGATGGAGCTAGAATCAGTCAACAGTAGTAATTATTAAATTAAAAAGTTAAGAGCAAAAGTTAATAGTCTATAGATGAGATATATTCAGCTAAATATTTGTGAAGGTCCAGCTACATCAGTTTCCTTACCTGCAAAGGTTCAGATAAGCAACTAACATTACTGAATGACTTGATTTAATAGACTGATTAGTTCATAGCTATAAATAAAACATAATTTTGAAGTGGTCACATTTTGTTTCACCTTGACACTTCATATTACCACTTTTGACTATTGCTGTGGACTCTGGACAGAATTAGTTGATAAGCTGATACTGATGGTTTATTGACTGTAGAGTGTCTACAGTGGATTGCACAAAGAAAGTGATACCATCACCTGCTCTGTGTACAAATGTGAGAAGCTGCACCTCAAATTCAGTTAATTGATATTTGAGTGTTGTTTGGTTGTCTGCATGATGTGCTCGTTCTGTCAGAACAACTTGAGTGTTTCATCTACAGCATTCATATTTTGAATGAAACACTTGCATGGCCTCACTAGTTAGCATGAGGCACTTGCACCATCCCCAGATATTTCTGTGTAATTACTGTACATTTTCTTCTGAAATTATGTCATCTATACAGCTCTGGATCTGTATTTTTTTTTATATATTTTAGATTTTTAGAAGACATAATATATTTGCTCTGGTGTTCTATAGCAATGAAATGTTGATTGAACTAGGAATCAGAATTCAGAACACAGCCAGTGAGCTGCTTCTATTCCTCTGCTCATGCCGTGTTTGTACATACAGATCTGTGCTGTTGATGACCTGCCCAGTCCTGAGCTCTACGCTAACCTTTGTACTTTTTTTCCTCTCAGGCCGTTCTCCTCCAGGTTTGGCTAAAACACCTCTGTCCTTCTTGGGTCTGAAGCCACATAACCCAGCTGAGATCCTTCTCAACCAGACAGGTTCAGGTGAGCAAATATGCATGAAACAGGAAGTCATTTGGAATATTACCAGCCCCTAAGGTCTTCATAGCTGGCTAATAAAAAGAAATCCATCTCCTCTGCAGTATATAAAAATGAACTCCGATTTCTCTTTTACAAGCATCTTGACCTTACTTTCTCAAACATTTAGCTCATAATTGCTTCTAAATTGACAAGTCTTTACATTACATACCGTATGTGTTTATGTTGGCTGTGTGTGTGTGTGTGTGTGTGCGCGCGTGCGTGACAGAAGAAGGGAAAGGTTTATTGCGAAGAAAATGTAAAAAAAGGGTTTAAAGGCCTCATGCTTTTTTGACCTCAGTATAAAAACAATCAATATCAACCAAGTAAGATTATGAGGAGACCTGGAAAAGTACAAAAATTAATATGTTCCCTTATAGTGTGCAGGGTTCCTTTTGATTTCAGTTTGAGAGGCCAGTGAGGGTAGGTATGTGGGGCTTAAACAGACTGAATGATAACAGAAGTGTGTTGGGAGAGCTGTTTAACTTGGCTGGCTGGCTGAAGAAACTCTCCCTCCTTCTAAGTCCAAAAGTCTCACGCAATGCTAGTTTCAGCTCTGTTCCCAAGCACATTAGGGCTAATGCTTTCTTTAGAGTGACACCTTTGAATGCTTCTTTCTTTCTTTCTTTGGTTCCTTTTCTGTCTGTAGTAATTGTTAGCATAATATCTTTTCTATGCTTCTCTAATTGAATATAATTCACTTTTATTAAATCTCTCTTTTTCTCTTTAATCTTCTCACCCTCTAATTTTCACCCTGGCTATCATCTATGTTGCATGGCACAGAGAATCATGAAGAGGAAGGTAAGAACTTAGCACTAATAAAGAGTGTCCTATTTATTCCCACAATCATATTCTTTGATTTCACCAACTGATTTCCTTTTTATTCAATTCCAGATCATGTCCATTTCTCATCAAATTCAAAATGTTTATCATAGTTTCCATGTGTTAGGTCAAATGCATTCAAAAGAGAGTATACATTTATTTTAGTTTAATGTCTTCACTGAAGGTGCTGGAATTAATAAGAATTCCCGATGCTCTAACATGCTGTGTTTCATGTTTTTTTTTAATTATTATTTTTTTATAATAGCATGTATCTTTAATAAAGATGTGAATCTCACTTTAGAAGTTGGGAGTCAAAATATATAGCAAGATTTTTTAAAAACAGCATATAATACATTCTTCATCAATTGTTTGGCGTTCTTGTTGGTGTCCAACTCATTCATCACTCATGTTGAATCAGCATTAAGATGTTAAAAGCTGTAATGTATCTGATAATGTCTGATCTGCATGTGCTTGCAGAGCCCCGCAGCTATGTGGCATCTGTTGCTCGTTCAGCAGCAGTGACTGGGGGCCAGCCATCGAGTCCTGTGTCTCCTTCTTTTGAGAGTGGCAGTTTGGCCACAGGAGCTTCTCATCCCTTTAATCCCCCACTGTCCTCTAGCAGCCCTGTGCAAAGACCAGAGGGGTGAGAAGACTTCACTGTTGGGTTTTCTATTTTGTTTTTAATCTAGAATATTATACCTATGAAGTTTTGAAGTAAGCCAAGGCCACTTAATGGTGGTATCATCTTGAAGATGTTCCCATCTGTAGAAAATCAAGCAGCAATATATACTTATGCAATGGACACAAACTTCAGGCAATGACTACAACCTTAAATTTCTAATATATTGTTTATTCATGTTTCAGAGAGCATGCCATAGCAGATAGCAGAGTAGGCCTAAGCACACCATCTGATGGAGTGGGAGACTTGGGTTTCCGCTCTTTGCCCTCCCAGAGCACTTCACACGCTCCAACTCCATCCTATGCACCTGGCAGCCTTTCAAGCAGCTTTATCACTCCTGATCTTAATTCCTCTCCACCAGAACATGATCAGATGAACACCACTGGTAGCCAACCCATGCCTAGCAGCCCTGGCACACATCACCACACCATATCCACTGACACATCATCCATTCCTGCCCTCCAGCAAAGATTGGTAAATCATGATGGTTCCATTCTCAGCCATCAGCTTTCTCCAGCTAATGGCTATCAGCCTGGAGCAGCTGGCAGCCCAGTGCTTCCAAGGCATGGCATGGTCTCACAGGCGACACAAAGTAGCCCACTGATGAGTAGACAGATGCCCATTAGCCAGGGTACACAGAGCAGCCCCATCCTGAACAGGCAAGGTTTCCAAAGTGGGTACCAGCCATCTATTGCCCAGCCCATGAATCAACCCAACCAAAGCAGCCCAGTGCTGACCAGACAGATGCCTGTAAGTCAGGGCACACAAAGCAGCCCCACTTTGAACAGACACGGTCTTCAAAGCCCCTCAATTGGGTATCAGCCATTCCTCACCCAGTCTGTCATTCAGCCCAGCCAGATCAGTCCAGTGTTAAGCAGGCAGACATCACTCACCCAACCTGGCCAGAGTAGCCCCATCCTGGGACGCCACCCTTCTGTCACTCAGGTGTCCCATGGAAGCCCCAGCCTGGACAGACACCCAATGCACAGTGGGTACACCACGCCAGATGAGAGACATGGTGCCCTCTCACGCCAGAGCAGCTCATCAGGTTACCATCCACCCTCCACCCCATCCTTCCCTGTCTCACCTGCTTCCTACTCTGATAGCTTCAGGCAGCCACAGCTGCCAGAGAAAAGGCGCATGTCAAGTGGTGAGCGCCCAAATGGTGTACTCTCCTACAACACACTCAATGGCAAGGTGTCATCACCCATCTCCAGTGGAGGAAGCACTCCAAATGTGCACTTCTTCCATACACTTCCGGATTTCTCAAAACTCAGCATGTGTGGTAAGGCTTTTTAAAAAATGCCACTAACTTTAGTAAGCAGATTGTTATTTACTGCTGGTGACTGTTTACTTGAAGGCACTTTAATAATTTAAGACAACAGAAAATAGATGCATGTGTTTATCTGTAGGAAGCCCCAGGGCATATTTTAGTTCTGTCATTTGTGTATCCAGCTGTCTGATAGTTCAAGGTCACATTTTCAAGTTTATAAAATGTCACAGCATGACACATTCAAGTGAGTCTCCTAGCCAAAACTAGCAAGATGAATAAATACTGTGTCAGTTTAAATAAATATCAGACAATGCAATTCAAATGGGTATACATATCACATTATTAAAACCCTCTGACAAAAAGGGTAATTAATGTCCTTTGATACTCACTGGTTGGCTTTTGGTCTCAGTGGTTGTAAAACTAGCCTATTTTTCTTTAAGGAGTTGTAGCAGTTCAGTTGAAGACGTACAAATACAGTACCATGCTAATGTGTCCAAGTGTGTCCAAAATTTTTGACTGGTACTATACATGGCAAGACTGTCTTGAGTCCCGTATAGAATGAATCCTGTATTAAATTAGTGAGATTGTAATTAATGCAAATTAATTATCATAGCTAACTAATAACATAACTTTAGACAGACACTGGAATTGCATTGCCATATCCTGAGCAAGTTTGTGAGAGTTAATATGTTTAAGGGTGAATATTTTTGACAAGTGTGTCTAGTCTGAGATTTTGCATCTCCTATTTTGTAGATGGAAGCCCAGAGACCAGGCTGAATGTAAAGTTTGTCCAAGACACTTCGAAGTTTTGGTATAAACCAGACATATCCAGAGAGCAAGGTAAGGTCTTGGCATGTGTGTTTTTGTGTGATGGGAATAACATCTGTTTTATCTATGTTTAGATATAGACAGGAGGCATATAAGCCATTTAAACAATTCTGCTGTCCTCAGTGGCCATGTTTTATAAGGTCATTATGAGGTAAATTCCTGAGGGCCAGTGCATCTGCTTTTTTTCTGCTTGGCGAACTTTTATCAGATTAGAGACAATGGAGATGCCACTAAACACAAGCGCATACACTGAGCCATATGTACTTTGGTTAAGCCTTGTGAACATTTGTAGCACTTCATAACCTGGAAAAAATGATATCAATAGATAGTTTCTGTCACTTTTAGATATATATGTATATGCAATATCTAGCTTGAAATCTAATCTCACATGTAGTAGATTAAGGAGGATTAAGGAGCTGTGGTTATTCCCAGTTTACACAGTCTTCATGGAACTGTTTATTGTGATGAATGGAATTAAAACAGTCCCATATCTTGTTCTTGATCCTTTTTCCAGCTATTAATATCCTAAAGGAAAGGGAGCCAGGAGCCTTCATCATCCGAGACAGCCACTCCTTCAGGGGTGCCTATGGTCTGGCCATGAAAGTAGCCTCCCCACCTCCTACAGTGCAGCCACTTAAAAAAGGTATTTGACAAAGCAACAACTATAGCAGGCTAAGGAAACTACTTGAAATTCTGTCCTTAGGCCATGCAATCCACTTACCTTCTATCAACATACTTAATAACAATGACATTGTGACACTGCTCCTAGGGGGTCTGTAGGAGCTTCTCCATTAATCCATATCTCTAAAACAATTCCAGAAAGACACTCTGATTGTTCTTCAACCCATAATTTAGCTCTCAGCATCTGATCAACAGGTCCTGCCCACACACACTTAAATATAATGCAGCATTGGATTAGGAATGAAACTGAAGGTAGTTTTCCACACAGCTTCTCTTTCAGCACAGCTGCTCTGAGGTTCATGCATACCTGATGTTCAGAGAGAATTAGAAGACACCCTTAAGGCTATTGTTGTAGGCTTGAGCCAAAATAACACTTCTCTTGATAGGCATGTTTCTACAGAGGTTACGCAACCATTTGAGGATCAAAAGATTTACAGAACTATTCTGGATGAGAATTGCACAAATATGCATCAAAACTATTATTTTAAAATAGTAAAAATCATTATTTCACAGAATTTTTATGCCATATTGTTACTTGGTTCAGTGTTATGCACAACATTGCATGAATATCCCTACAAATTTATACAGTGTCTGTGTAGGAAAATGATAAATATGACCATGGCAACTTTTTAACACTGTTCTTATTTTATTTGTTATTATTTATCCTTAATTTGAAATCTACTGCAGCATCCATGAGAAGTTCTTGAATCTTGAATTTTAAGATGCAGTAAGTGCTGTAATACAGTGAATGTCAAGAAGCTTGAGAAGGTTAATATTTTTTATTTTTAACTTTAAAAAAGACAACAGCATAACAAAAATTCTTTGCTGGTTGTGCTGCACCATATCTGATATAAACAAGCATTAGTGAGTGCTTGTTAGCTAAACACATTGTTTGTTTAAATGTCAAGTTACCTAGGAATAAAAACTTCCCTGGTTGCAGAGGTTTTTGAGAAGTTATTGAGTTCTTAAGAAATTTTTCAGGCTTCATGTAGCTAAAACATGGCTAAATTCCTTGAGTTGAAAGTTATTGCTTTCCTGACAGTTTTTTTTTTTTTTTTTTGGTGGACATGGCTTTTATTGTCAGAGCTAGCTATTGATATTTCACCCCCCAGTAGAAGTCATTTACTTACTAAACAAATTACATGGGTGTTCCAGGTGAACTCACCAACGAGCTGGTTCGCCACTTCCTGATTGAGACGAGTCCAAAGGGCGTGAAGCTGAAAGGATGCCCTAATGAGCCCTACTTTGGTCAGTCTATTTTCATTCACATAGCATATACTAATATTCTAAGCATGTTCATTTATAGTCCAGAACTGTAGTAACCTTTTTGTGTTATTTTGTTGTGATTTGTAAAATTTTAAATTTGAAACTAACATCTAATGTAATGAGGCTCAGTACCTCTAACTATAGTGCCATAATTGATTTAAAATCACTTAATGTGGTTCAAAGGGCTTATCTCTAATTTAGTCTGGTTGCTACACTGTGACATGACATTGTAGTGCCCCTTTTGCACTACAGTAGCAACAACATGGGCTGAGCTGCTTGCGTAAACTCTGAAATATCCTGTTAGGAGGCATTACATAACATACAACACAAAACAGACATTACATAAGTGTATTTTTATTATGAGTGAGAGAGAAAAAGTGGGACATGTGAGAGCAGGTGTTGGTGAAGGCTGGCAATGCCATTAGATATATAGCTGTCTGCACTTTTCTCCTCCTCCCTTGGTCTAGGTCTGGGTTGAGGCTCTGGCAAGTCTCACACATGCTGAGGCAGGCCCTATCCCAACTACACATTTAGACAGGAGGCCTAAACAAGGTAGCCTCTTTCATGGGGATGTTGCTATTGAGCTTTGTTATTATAAACTGATAATAACATTTGTATGGAAAATGAATGAGTTTTAAACTACCACTCATGCATTTTTATCTGAACCACACAGCAAAATCCCCTCACACTGAATCAATACGTACAGCGTTTACACAAGTCCAGCTGTTTCAATAGTGGTGACATTTTTTGTGTGTATGATAACACCATAGCTTGTTCTTAGTTTACGTGAGGAATAAAATGCTTTATCTGTAATTATCCTTGGAGCTGTCTTTCCAAAATAATTATTTTAAATATTTTGGTAGAATGTGCTGTATGTATCATTTATCAATATTTTAGTGCATTCTGTGTAAAAGTTTTCATATTTCAAAAATAGATTGATAGCCTAAAGACACTGTCAGATTTACAAAAGATTCAGTAATGGTTTTCAATTTATTAATAAGAAACCTGCATCATCTGTATATAAGATCACAGTAACTCATAACTACTTCTGTTATTCCAATCATTTGAATTGAGGCTCACATTAGTGATTTAGTCATTTTATGTACTTTTACACAGTCTCAGGAGCTCTTGAAAATTTTTTCTGAACTGACTAGATTTTCATTTATACCATATTTCTTGTGTAAATGCTCCTGCAAATGATTTACAAATAAATCAGTTGGTCTCTAGCTTGATAAATGAGGCCCAAAGTTAGTGAAAGGTTTGACACTGAGGACTTTTTACCCATGTGCCAATGCTGTCATTACAGCATGTTACTGGGAAAGCCAGTGAGGCTGGATTGACTGTTTACATGATGTATTGCATGGCAGAGGTTCAAAATATAACCCAGTTATGGAGTTTGTCATGTAAAGCATGTCCATCTCTGATTTCTGCTCTCATAAATATAATTCCAAGTTTGTTTGTGTCTGTATTCAGGCTGCCTATCTGCATTAGTGTACCAGCACTCTATTACTCCACTGGCTCTGCCCTGCAAACTGGTCATACCCACAAAAGGTAAAATTTTGAGTTGTGTGCACATCTATATGCATTTGTGTGTTTTAAACTGATCTCAGGCTTGCTGATTGCCTCAGTCAGAGTGATGTATTCCCTCTGTGCTGGTGTAAACACCTCCTGAGGTGAATTTAGAGGCACTGCAGCTGGTTCTCTCTCTCTGCCAACTTCTCCATGCCATGCAGGTGTGTGAGAGGAACGCAGGCTAGAAGCTACATGTTACCCAACCCTACCCTCTTAAACAATGTGTGAGAATTCAACAGAATGTGAATTCCCTGTATGAAAGTGAGAAATCATAGCTAATATTTGACACCAAGTAATTGATTTTCTTCCTTTTCTAGCTGAGTATCCATCACGATGTACTACTTACAGATTTATTTGAAATACAAAATACTATATTGCAATTTGCATTGGATTGATATAGAAGAAAATCAAACAAGTTTAGCAAACTGATGTAACTATTTATTATTATTATTATTATTCTCATAAAAGCATTTATGAAATACTGCCTATGTAAATACTGGTTGCTTTTTATGTGGAGTTTCACATGTTCTCCACATATCCATTGGAGGTGATCAGTTTTCTCAGAGTGCTCCAAGTTTCCTCACACCTCCCAGAAACATACCAGCAGTTGTATTAGCAGTTCTGAATTGCTATAAAGTATGAATGAGTGGGCAGGATATCCCATCCGGCGTGTATTCCCACCTTGCACCCAGTTTTCCTGGGATATCTTTTGGATCTGCATGACTCTTAGAAGGATAACGTGATAAATGTAAATGTCTGAATGAATTAAACTGATACTTGTGATTTTAGTGGATTTTAAAGCTCCAGGACCATGAGGAGCTCTACGGCTGTAAATTCTCTGCAGCAGCAAAATCAAGGGCCTATTATGGACTTTACATTTTGTTTTTGAAGAGTTAATGAACAACGCAACTCTTATTAGTGAGAAAGGGGGATACACTACCGTATATGGCCAAGTGTTTGTGGACACCTGACCATCACACCCATATGTGGGCCTTCCCCAAATTGTTGCTGCAAAGTTTAAATCACTGCGTAGGACTGTATAGAATGTCTTTGTATGCTATAGCATTACAATTTCTCTTCACTGGAACAAAGGGGCAGAGACCTGCTCCAGCATGACAATGCCATTCCTCCATGCCCAGCATCAGTTCAAGACTTCACAAATGCTCCTGTGACTGAATGAGGCAAATCTCTACAGCCACTCTCAAAGATCTAGTGGAAAGCCTTCTAAGAAGAGTGGAGGTTATTATAACAGTAAAGTGGGACTAAATCTGGGATAGTATGTTCAACAAGCACATATTTGTATGATGGTCAGGTATTCACAAATCTTTGACCATGAAGTGTATAGCAAAGTATTTACTGACTTTTTGTCATCAAACATGAGTGAAAAATTATGGGGTTTTTTTTCTGGATGTGCAATAAATATTTCGCTAAACACTTTGCTTCAGTAATGCCAGATCCATAAATATTATTAATTTACCTCTTGATAGCTAGTAAGATGGATGCTAGATTGAAACTTGGATGTTTAGTTTTTAAGGTAAAGTTGTACAGCTGTGTAACTACCTTAAGGTTTTGTCAAATACACAGGAAAAGAAAAAAAATGTTTATACAGCCGTTTATATATGTAGTACCTCAAAGCAGTATTACTTTAATAATACTTTAGAACCATGGATAAAGTATAACTGACTGACCCCCTCATGATAGTTAGCATGCTAACATTATGCTCTTACCAACTAATATGAACTACAGATCTTCTGTCCCCCTTATAAATGTATTTCTGTATTCTCAAAAATACTTTATTTTAAAGGTCATTGGGTAATTTTATTATGTATTGCCATATATTTTGATGTATTTTTGCCCATGTCTGTAAACTTTATGGACTGATTAAAAGCCATAACCTTGATGTGGTAATACTTGTTAGCCCCACCATCTGGGATTTACACTGACTGTTTAGCTACTCCCTGCAGAGACCCAGAGCCAGCTTTCTCTGATTAGTAGAGAAAATACACATCTCTGTTTCTGTGCATTGTTTTGTAGATATTGCATGCAAGGCATAAAACGTACTATGAATTTTCTTTTATGGTGTGTTTTGTAGACCCCAATGAAGAGATAACAGAGGTTGCCACTCCAGTAAACCCAGCTACAGAATTGCTCAAACAGGGTGCAGGTAAACAGCAATTGTATTTGCAACAACATTTGCCAACTGTATATAGGGTATTATTGCTTCTGTTCATTTTTTTTTTCATCAATTCTAACAAGATCCTAAAACTTGAAAGTCTATTTTACACTTATTGGACCTAATTCATCAAAGTTGCATAGAAACAAGAGTTGACTTGAACACACAGGATGACATCTGAACCAAGCGGTGTCTGATTCATGAAACTCATGTACAATATCAAGCAGGTGGTGATTTGAGTGTAATTAATGACTGAACTTCAGTTGCATGGACACAATCTTATGTCAACTAATACTTTATTTACATGTCATATGCATATTACATGCCTCATGTTACTCTCATATGCATCTAATTTATATGAAACACCCTAATCCATGCTGGTGTTGCGATAGTGTGATAATAATAATAATAATAATAATAATCAGCCTACTCAAAAGCTGAAGAAAGACATAAATAGAAATGGAGAAAAATACATTTCAGTTAAGCTGAGTTAGAGGTGCTTTTGATCAAGCTCACTGGAAGTGAAGTCAGTTTTGGAACTATACTCTGATTTTTTTTTTTTTTTTATACAGTATAAAGCTCCCCTAACCAGGTACACAACTAAAACCACATTACAGCTTCACCTTCAGGTAGTTTTAGAGCACAAATAGGTTAGATTTGTATTCAGATGAACTTGTTACTGAACTGAAGGATTATTGAGCTAATGAAGATCCACATCTGTGCCGATAATTCACGTTTGCAAATTGCACACCAATGCTAAACTCCATTAGCTATATTTCCATTCATGGTTTCCACATGCTCACTTATCATGATTATCAACAAATATCAACATTATTTGGTATTTTTATTATTACTCTGTTTACTACACTTGCGGTACTTATTGATGGTACTGAAAAATTATTTTTCAGATTATTAAAATGGCACAGACAAATGTATACACTCTGTCAAGCCAAAGATGAAATTCATTCCTAGAGAAACTGACAGTAGAATTTGTATCTGCTTGTTTTATGGTCAAAGTTAACTGGACACAAATTATGATGACAAAATGCCATTGACTTCTTGTTCTAGTCATGTCACAACATCAGTGATGAGGATTGAAAGTGTTCAAAGGAATTGAGGATAATAATCAATCCTGTACTATGTAAAAAAAGTGTTGAACCACCACATAGAGATTCTTCTATAGATATACTTTTTCCATAACCATTAAAAAAAATGATGCTACAGTGTACGTGAAAAAGCACCCTCTCAATTTGCCCATGCTTTAAAGGAGATGTAGGGATATTTTAGACCTGTTCTTATATCACTTATGAACTGGTTGTTCTCGTTCATTCTGTTGTCACTCCTGTGTGACTATAGGGCAGAAGAGTCCTGTTGATTCCCATGGTAAACCCAATCATCCTTTCTTTTTGTTTCCCTATTCTTTTCTGATTGATGCATCCCAGAGAGATAGTCTCTCTTGTGTCTTGAGACTGTGCATGAGAGAGCGTAACACAATGCCAATGTCTGTATCAGTATCTCCACTATATTTGTTCTCTAAAACTCTACACATCTGTTGTTTATCCTAATCTAGCTATCTCCTATGATGGTTCTTCAAAAAGCCTTTTTCTGCAGCCGGATGCTAAACAGCATGCTTTGAGATGACTGATGAATTGCACGGCCTGAATGTTAAAAATATAAGTGAATAGGAAAATAAAGTTCTCAAGTATACTAACAGTTTGTTCCTGTTTTGAATTTGAAGCTGAGCAGAGTTAACAGTCTAGTTCAAAATGTATCACAATCTATTGGAGTATGGAATATGTATGACAATATTGATATCACTATCTGTAAGGACTTATTAAAACTGTCTATACTTGTACAAAGTGTTATATATATCTGCAACATGTAACTTTTTTATCTGTTGCTTTAATTCCCAGCATGCAACGTTCTGTACATAAACTCAGTGGATATGGAGTCTTTGACTGGCCCACAGGCCATCGCTAAGGCGATCTCAGAGACCATGGGATCCAACCCTGCACCCACAGCCACTGTGGTCCACTTTAAGGTGTCATCACAAGGCATCACCTTAACAGACAACCAGAGAAAGTGAGCTCATATTTCATCATATTTAATACCATTTTTAAATGACAGGAACGCTCCACCCGAAAATGTGTTAAATGTGTGTTTATATTGAAATGTTTGTGATGCGCATAGCAATTCTCGTGCTGATATGTTGGTTGGTGCAGTATTTTTTTTGTTATTCCTGTGAGAGATTAGCGATTGACAAAAAAAAGTTCTCAGATATAAGGTATAATGATCAGGTTTCTCTTTTACCTCCTAAAAATAACAGCGCAAGAGCTTTTTGTCTCATTTGCCATTTTCTAGTGATGTTCAGTGTCATATTAATGAAACATCCATTGTAGAAATAATGGAGAGCAAATGTTCAACTCAGATCCATGTTGCATTTGCACTGAGTTATGAAAGACACTTAGCTTAGCTAGTTAGCATTCTATGAGATAAACAGTTTTGAGCAGAGTGTCCAGATGAGCAGGTGAGAGAGCTGGGCAGACTAAAGGACTAAAGTGCCACTGCATCTGTTCTCTTTAAGTAAAGATGAAGCAAGGGCTGAATCCCACTGGCACTACTATCAGTGACCAGTAGTCACTGGCATTATGGGTAATGTAGGAAACCATTTACATAAAAGGTGAAAATAGACCAACATGCCTATGATAGAAGTTAAAAATAAATTTAAAAAATCATTACAAAATACATATTAGACACCATTGAATATTGTATTAAAGATTAATATACATCTTGTTCAGAGTGGATGTTTCCTTTAACATAATAAAGTGATCCCAGCTGACCAGCTTGCCTGCGACCCTGTAGAACAGGATAAAGCGGCTAGAGATAACGAGATGAGATGAGATAATAAAGTGATCCCAGCTGACCAGCTTGCCTGCGACCCTGTAGAACAGGATAAAGCGGCTAGAGATATTGAGATGAGATGAGATAATAAAGTGATCTATTTTACGCTTGTGAAATATATACTGTGGGAAAATATCTTGTCTAACCATTGCATGTTTATCAACAGACTTTTCTTCCGACGTCACTACCCCATCAACACAGTCACGTTCTGTGACCTTGATCCCCAAGAGAGGAAGTATGTGCCCAAAATAACCTTTAACTGCACATAACACGAAAGACACAAACCATCTTCATAGTTACTTCTGATACTCCACTGTAGCCCTGTAATCTTTGTAATATTACAGTTGTTTACAAAGATGCTATGGTACATTAAAAAAAAAAGATTGTGGAATGATCTCATCTGCTTTATTATCTCTCTAGGTGGAATAAACCAGAAGGTGGCACTGCAAAGTAAGTCCCTCTAGATGTTCATTATGATTATTTGAGTATGTTTGTCTGGACAGTGTGTCATCATAATCCATTTTAACTATTTATGCAATGTAAGTTCTCCTCAGAGTGTAAAATCCTTTAAATGAAATGTGCCGAGTTTCCAAAAAGCCTCTTAATACTAAGTGTGTCCTAACTAGGAGAGAGAACATTCATCATGCTGCTATCATTTAATGATGATCTTTGTGCTGTGATGCTTTTGGGAAACTTGGCACTGAACGTTCAGATCTCATTTTGAGCTCTCATTCAGTCTTCACTGTCACCTCACTTTACTGAAACACACCAGAACTACAAGCATACACTCAGCTACTGATACACACATGCTCTTTTTGCAGTGCTTCTTTCTTGCTTGCTTGCTTTGGAGCATATGTGTACTATTATAGTTCCTTCGGCTTTGTCATAAAAGTGCCAGAGCATTGATGTACTGAGATAGCTGAGGCATGAAGAACAGATTACTACTTTGGGCAAGGGATAAAAGCACATGATGTCAGGGATGCCAGTTAAACTGGTGGATGATGTGTAGCTTAAAGGTCAAAGAGACAGGGTCAAATACAATAAAATAGGATGCTAAACAAATTATAGGATCAGTATAAACGTGTGCAGATTGTAAGACATAGCAAAGCATTTAGATATATTGCTATAAAATTAGTTATAATGTTATCCTTATGCTGATCATAAAGACATTAGATTAGATAGATTAAATTAGATAAAACTTTATTGATCCCTTTGGGAGGGTTCCCTCAGGGAAATTAAGATTCCAGCAGCATCAT
>JAODLJ010000028.1:53498368-53509105 GCA_027576115.1 Cathorops melanopus | reverse complement strand
TTCTTCTACATGAAGAAGAAACCTGCAGATGCTGGAGAGGTGGATGGATGGATGTAACCCTGTTGCAATGCTTCTTGTACATACTCCTCCATAGCAGATTACTCTGTAATTGATAATGGTAGCTATGGCATTGTGGAAGGATAGTGCCTGGAAGGAGCTCAATTGCACAGTCATGTGGTCTGTGAGGGGGTGGCCCACTGGCCTTTCCTTTACTGAAAACCTCATTGAGTTCATGGTAGCATGGTGGGCTCTGTTTGATGCCCCCAGGAGAGGGACTCTCCACAGATGTGGAATCCAGAGTGAGTTGGAGTAATTGCAGGAAGTTCTGGTGGCAGGATGGGGACCATTTTAGAATCTCCCTATGTTCCCAGGAAATGAGAGGATTGTGAAGCTGTAACCATGGGAATCCTAGAATGACTGCATGATTCGAGTGATGTATAATAAAATGTGTTCCTTGTGTAGAGCCCCAACCTGAATCTCAAGTGGTTTGGTGCATCTGGTGATCAATCCCTCTCCAATGGGCCCAGCATCTATAGCTCCGAGTCTTACTGGTCACTGGAATTCTTCTGTTGGCAGCTCAAGCCTTTGAACAACCTTGAGGTCAATGAAGTTACCTTCTGCCTCAGAGTCTAGTCGGGCAGAAAGAACATGGGAGGACTCTGATATGGATAAGAAGACATTGAGTTTAAGGAATGGATGAATAAGAGAGGGTTTGCAATTCACCAGGGTGTTGGAGCCGCCTGCCTGCCCGAGGTGGTCATGCTTCCTGGTGGTCACTGGCCGGATGGGACACTGGGCCAGCAGGTGCCCGGGCTCCCCACAATAGAAACACAGTCCTTCCTGGTGTCTTCTTTCCCTTTCTGAGCAAGGTGTGTGTGTGATTGAGATCTCCATGGGTGTGGGAGACTGTGCTGACAAGGCCAGAACATGGACTTGCTGCAAGGAGGGATGGTTACAGAGGAGATGGTCCAACTTAATAGCCAGATCCATAAGAGAGCCCAAGGTGTGCTGCTCATCTCAGCATGCCAGTTCAGTGAGGATGTTAGAGTCCAGACCCTGACAAAAAACGACCTTTAATGCCAGGTCATTCCATCCACTATCAGTTGCCAGCATACTTAATTCTAGGGCATACTCAGCCACAATTTTTCTCCTTGCTGCAGTGTAAGTAGCTTCTCCCCAACCTCGACTCCCTCTGGCTGATGGTCAAATATTTGTATGAAGAGCTTAATCAACTGATCATAGGAGGTTGTGGATTCACCTCCGTGATTGCATATGACAGTGGTCCATTTCAGGGCATGGCCAGTAAGCAGATTTGCACAAGGAGATGAATAAATAAACATATTCTGCTAGCCATTCGCCCTGAAAAAATATTTCAGATTATTTTGGGTTCTTTACTCAAAGCTTCTGTATGAATCCTAAATTACAATTCCTCTCTGTCATATTTCCTCCACTTTCCCTACTCCAAGGGATCATCCAACTCAGAGTCAGTCTTCATATAGCCCACCACTCCCATTCATCTTGCTTGCAGTTATCACAGCTTTCATCACCACATTCTTTTCCAAGTCTATGATTGCTGAAATGGAATGTACTACTAATTCTTTTACATTCTTTTACGTCTTGGCAGGAGACTTCCTGACACCAACACCATACTAGTGAGTGGCTGCAACACTGGATTCAAGTTAATCCCACTTTTTAGGATAAAATTTTACATTCATATCCTTTACATGTTCTCGCCAAAATGGCCATGCAGTAAAAGTACGCAATCTTAAATTAGCTTATTACATTACATGTCTTTGAAGTGGGAAGAAACTCACACAAACACAACATGCAAGCTCCCCGTTGGCCACAAGATTCAAGCCTGGAACCTTCTTGCTGTGAGGCAACAGTGCTAACTACTGCACAAAGACCAATACCAGTTCAGGAAATGTCAAGTCAAGTCAGTTTATTTGTATAGCACTTTTAACAACAGACATTGTTGCAAAGCAGCTTGAAAGAAAAATAAAAGACTTTAAACATGTGAACTAATTTTATCCCTGATAAATTTATTTATCCCTAATGAGCAAGCTTGAGATGATACTGGCAAAGGAAAACTCCCTCAGATGACATGAGGAAGAAGCCTTGAGAGGAAACAGATGCAAAAGGGAACCCATCCTCCTTTCGGTGATAACAGCGCAATTATAAAGAACTTGTTCCTATAACTGCATCCTACACGAAATATATATATTAAAAAAAATTCATCTGATAAATGTGATGATGATTCAATAGCTTTAACATGATTTTTTAAAAGAACATATTAACTTTACCTATTGTTGCTTTCAAAAGAAAACTGTTAACATTGAAGATCCCTTGTAAACTTTAGTTAAGGGAAGAGTATAACATAATAGCTGGACAGTAGAATGAGCATAGGTGGCTAAAATGACTGTACAGGTTTTTAAGTCATAGTTTTTAATTTTACTATGTCAAATGAACTAACATAATTCATTATGCTTTTTGCATGATAATCTAGAACATAGTGTGTTCATGTCTTAGTTTCTTTGTGTTTGTCTGTTCATTGAATGGCAGTGATATCTCTGGTGAAGTGGTCTAATCCTAATGAGATCTCTTCTCACAGATGTGACTGTCTTGATGGATGTCAGAACAAGTGGGTACCACCATAATTTTGGGAATTATAGTAAACAGGCACACTGAAATTGAATTACATTAAAGGTACTATCTGTAAACATTGGCCACCTGTCAAATTCATACTCCACACTCCAAAAAAAAAAATGGAGGATAGTACCAGTATATCACATCTCCAGAGCTCAAGCCCAAGCCATCTCCTGAGCCCGAGACCAGTGCAAGTCAGGAGTCCAAGTTTTGTCCTGAGTCTGAACCTGAGCCCCCACCAGAGCCAAGAAGGATGGATTGTTGCTCGTGGAGGGAGCTCTTGGGGGGGTTCTGTCAGTCCTGAAGAACTCTCAGTCCTGTGTGCTGTGGGCTGCACGTGCATCTAGTGGACTCTTCCACGTGTGCTGTTAACGACGCACACCTGAACATAATTAAGGAGCTATATGTGCACCTATATAAAGACTGTTTAGATGCACTATTGGGGGAAAGTATTACACTATGTCAGTACGCATTACTGAGCCTTGTTACCCATGTTTGATTTACTGGTTTCCTGATTCCTGTACCTGTTCCTTGTTCCCGTTTTCTTGTTGCCTGTGATATCCTGTTTTTGCCTCGCTCAACCCTTTGCTTGTTTTATGTTTTGTATTTTGCATGCCGATTTGGACTTTTTGTGTTTTTTTTTTTATCTTTGTAAATAAACTGCTTCTGCAATTACATCCACCTCCTACCTCATATATGACAGAATACTTCACCAAACAATGCATGTAGCAGAAGTATTCCAGTCCACCATTTTATACTGCTTTTGGTCTCCATATCTACTGTAAGCCCCTCGCTTTTTATTTCTGGCGGCATTTTGGGATGGAAGCTCCAGCACCATACTATGAAATATATCCTCCTGGGGGATTCAGTCTGCAGTGTAGTATTTTCTACTTAGACCTCGAAGAACCCAAGCCACTAGAACCGATCTGGGGGAGCTTCATGATCATGCTGATTGCTGGACGAGCATGCCGATGGGTGGATTACCTTATCTGAGTAGAGCACCTGTGCCTGCAGAGCTCACAGACTTTCTTAGCCATGCTCCAGTTCATCTATGAATCTTTAGAAAAGGAGGTGTAGGTACAATAGTACCATGCCTTGCATGGTGCACCAAAATTATGTAGGTGCAATTGCACTCCTCACACGAGGCACCAAATTATGTAGGTACAATACCAGTCCTAACACAAGGCACCAACATTATGTGGGTGCAATTACATTATTAAATCAGTCTCATAAAATATCAGTTAATTAATTGTACTAATCAATATTTCTATTAATTATTAAGTTAATTAATTAATTACTCTAGTGATACACTAGATCATTGAAGGCAATGTGAATTCTTTGATGGCAGAGGCTGGCTTCAAGTAATACTGCAGCACAACAGACAAGACAAGTTTCTTGTAAATATTTAATTAAAATGACAAAATCAAATGAGAATAATACTGATCAGGTACATTCAGTAATACTAGCAGCAGTTTAACAAATCAAGGCACAAAATGGTGATATGAGGTAATAAGATTAGGGGTGTGTGTGTGTGTATGTGTATATAAGTGTCTGTGTATGTGTGTGTGCAGGCTTAACAATGAGTTGTTTATGCATGAAAAAGGTGGGGGAGGGGCCATAGGTGCTCTGTGTGATTGAATAGGTAAAGGATTCTAACAAAGGCGCATAAATAACCTTTGGCCCCTTCAGGGATCAAACCCACAATCTCAACATTATAAGCACCACAGTCTACCCAACTGAACTACCCAGCACTTAGCTTACTGTTGTCTGAATGTTCAGATGTGTATAATAGTGTATGCGGTAAGAAAATATTAAAGCAAGACAAATAAAAAGAAATTAGAAGAGATAAAGCATGCAAAATCTATCTACCAGAGTAAAACTGAGAAATGCAATAACATACCGTATGATCAAACCAAAGCTATGTGAATATTGTATGCACACTTCAAACAACCTTAGGTTTAAATAGCACTTTTCACATAAACTAATCAAACTAAGACTAATGTTGCCCAAAATGCCAGCTTTACTTGGAACCACTCTCACATGGCAGCAATGAAGGAGTTTATTGGTGATTCTCTGTTTGGTGTACTCTGCTAGGAGAGTGGAGCTGTTTCAGTCTAGTTTAAATCAGTTTTGCTGTGTTGCAAAAGTCCTTCCCAGGCGGGATCTCATGATCCAGAAGGTCCTTGGTTGAAAGTTCATTGGTTGAAGATGTGGAGGGGACTGCTCACCTCTAATCTTAACCATAGCCAATAGCTCGTATGACTACATGTTTTGTCCCTTTGTTCTTTGCCTCTGTTTGCAGGCTGCAGTGTCTACTTTGAAATACCGACGGCGTGTCGATCAGAGAGCGCGAGGCCAGAGAGTGCAAGGTGTGTCTGTGGCCATGAGAGGCAGAGAGGGTGGCAAGTCATGTTTGACCGCACCAGTCTGAAAGAGCCAAAGAGCAGAGAGAAGTGACAGTGTGTCTTGATCGCACCAGTCCAAAAAGAAAGGCAAAGAGAACTAGCTCCCCCATTTTATGGGTGAGCTTGCATCACAATCTACGCAGTGCAGTGAAACATGAGATGAAGCAGATATCATCCAGGGCAGGAACTGAGGGAATTATGGGAAATGTAGTTGTGGAGATATGCTGTACCTACAGAGGACCCCCATGGATTTTTTTTTTTTTTTGGGGGGGGTTATCATGGCTATGGCTGATGCAGCTGCAGCAGAGGAGGCCATTACTCCAGAGCTCCCTCCAGTGGCTGATGCAGAGACAGCAGACAAGACTGTTGCTCCAGAGCACCTCCTAGAGATGGTGGTTCCAGAGCTGGTTTCTCAGCCAGAGCCAGCACCTGAACCAATGCCTGAACCAGAGCCTGCATCAGAATCTATGCCTGAACCAGAACAAGCACCAGAACCAGAACCACTGCCAGAGTTGGAGTCAGCTCCAGTGCCAGAGCCAATGCCAGAGTCAACCCAGTGTCTGCTCCAGAACCAGTGCCAGAGTCAGCATCAGTGTCTACTCCAGAACCAGCGCCAAAGTTGGAGCTAGAGTCAACACCAGTGTCTGCTCCAGAACCAGCACCAGAGTCAGTGCCAGTGCCTGTTCCAGAACCAGTGCCAGCTCCAGAGTCTGATCCAATGCCAGTTGTCCCACCACCAGGTTCTAACCAGGATCGAAGCAATGCACTAACAGAGCTTGAGCCCATTTCCAGTTCTGAGTCTGAGTCAAGTCCAGAGTCCAAGCTTGGTTCCTGCCCAGAGCTCGAGTCCAGTCCAGAGCTCGAGCCCACTTCCAGTCCTGAGCTCGAGTCAAGTCCAGAGCTCAAGCACACTTCCAGCCCTGAGTCTGAGACAGATCCAGAGCCTGAGTCATGTCCTAAGCTAGGCAGAGTCCAGCCCAGAGCTCGAGTCCACTTTCAGTCCTGGATCCAAGCCGAGTCCAGGGTCCAAGTCAAGTCCTGAGTTTGAGCATGCTTCCTGCCCAGATCCCAAGTCCAATCCCAAGCCAGAGTCATCTCCACAGCTCAAGCCCAAGTCCAGTACAGAGCTCAATCCTGAGTCCAGTCCAGAGTCAGAGTTATCTCCAGAGCTCAAGCCCGAGCCATCTCCAGAGCCTGAGACAAGTGCAAGTCAGGAGTCCAAGTTTTGTCCTGAGCCTAAACCCTAGCCTCCACCAGAGCCAAGAAGGATGGATTGTCACTCCTGGATGGAGCTCTGGGGGGGGGTTTTCTGTCAGTTCTGTGTCCTGTGGCGCGCCCCAGGCTGTGCGCATGTCGAGTGGACTCTTGCACTCGCGCTGTTAACGATGCACACCTGAACATAATTAAGGAGCTATATGTACACCTATATAAAGACTGTTTAGACTCACTGTCGGGGTGAAGTATTATGCTATGTCAGTATGCATTACCGAGCCTTGTTACCCATGTTTGATTACCTGGTTTCCTGATTCCTGTACCTGTTCCTTGTTCCCGTTTTCTCATTGCTTGTGATGTCCTGTTTGCACCTCACCCGACCCTTTGCTTATTTCACGTTTTGGATTTTGCCTGCCGATTTGGACTCTTTGCCTGTGTGTGTTTTTCACCTTTGTAAATAAACTGCTTCTGCACTTACATCCACCTCCTACCTCATATCTGACAGTAATGCTATACAATTAGCTAAATAACCAACATTAATGTAGATGTCTTTCATGTCATGTTAAAACTGTTATTTCTTCACATGCCATTGAAAATTTTAGTTAATTCTTAAATGTTTCAAATTAATATTCTTCCATATTATGCATTAGCTTTAAAGGTTACTTCTCTGTCTGGGTTCTTGGAACATCAGGAGTCTTGCTCTGTCCAGCAGAGTGTGTATGGCTGTCTAGTTGACTATCAGTTGATCTGATGCTCTGCACAGTTGGCAGTTCTGTGGGGTCTTATGACTGCAATCCTGCAATCTGACTAATTAAAGTGCTGATTGGTAGACTCTCTTCTTGTAATTAAAAATTGGAAAATGAGAAGTGTGTTAATAGGTAAGCTCATCAACTATGTATGTATTACATGTTATGTGCTGAATGCTAGGATATTCACCCAGCTCGATTTCATCATGCTTTTTTAAAAGGTGCTTGTAATTTGACCACAGTGGTTACTGGGAACTCTATAATATCAGCAGAAAATAATTGCATTTAATTGTGTATTATAAAATATAGTAAAAGTCTGTAGCCTCCCAGTTTGTTAATGGTTGGTAGAGGTCCATCCCATTTCTGATCTTAAATTAGATTAATCTGTTTGTGCTCAGTAAGATGTACTAAAAGTGATACACTAGTAAAGATTATGGGGTATAGCATAATCTCAGGGCAAACCACTTTTACTTTCTGGTCATCATATTATGAAAAAGCACTACTTTTCAAGGATTCCCAAAAAAGTTGTATTTTCTCAATGGTTTGCAGCAAGAAATATTTGTTATATACATTTATCCTTTCTATCTTTTGATGGAAAAATGTGGAAAAGATATGCCTACATTCTAAAATGTGTACACATACATTCTATGGTGCCTGTATATTTTAATTAGCTTAAAAAGAATGAAGAGGGCATATAAGTACAGAACTAGCCCTGACTGACCTTTTTTGCTCTCAGTATACAGACTAAAGGCATATACTGTGATGTTCATTGTGAACTGTGAATTTTGGGTTTGTGGGTAATCACTTTTCCCATACTGTTTCCATGCTGTTTCCTGTGCATACAGCAACCCTACCAAAGCAAAGATGCTTAAGGGTATTATCAACCCATTAAGAAGTCCATTCTGAGAGCAAAACAAAAGGTAAAATTGAGGTAAAATGGAGGAGTGATGGTTTATGATCACCCAGATGGGATCTTCTTTCCTAATAGGAAGGGAGTATTTAAAATTTGACATAGCAAGGAGAGGAAACTGTGGTTAGGGTGACAGTGCTAGAATGCGCAGCATGCATGTGTACATGGGGCCTCCCTACACAGCTGATGGGCATGACCAGGTGGTGCAGCAAAGCCAGGCAACACCTGCCCCCTGTTGCCTCATCAACACAAACTACCACAAGGGCCCCTGGAATAGGATCCCCTCATCCCTAGCTGACCTCTTGCCAAATGTATGCCCCCTTGGATAAAGCTATATGGCCCCATCTTCATTATGATCATCATCATATACATCATCTTTGCTCCCAAAACATTAAGCATGTTGAGGTATAAGCAGCAACACCTTAAATTCATTAAGTAACAGGTTTGTCTGTAAATTTATGGGTTCTTCTGTTCCATAACAAGCTGAAATTTGGGCAGGTTGTAAGGAATTGGATTATTGCATTATCCACTGGATGGCACCGCTTGCATTTCATCCAAGATCATCTGGCTGATACATATGCTAATTTGGGGTTGATGGAGAGAGCTCAAAGCCAGGACACTTTTTAGAAAGTTTTATGGTACTGCATGTTAGTGTGTGGAGAAAAAAAAATACACTATTTGAGATTGTGTTTCTGTTGTCCATAGAGGCACTGGACTCACCTGCTCCTTGACCTTGACTCAGGCTATTTCAGCTTCAGGGAAAATGGATGGTAACCCCATGACCCTATCCATTCCTTTCTACTCAAAAGCATAAAGCCAGCTGGCTTGAGCAGGTGGTCAGACTCATTTTCCCAGAAATGCATCCATAATGGCCAATTCTGGTTGCACTCGAAAATTAACACTAGAAGAGAGCTGGAGAATTCTCATTAAGAACTGAGGGAGCAAGTGAGTCCAGGACAGAACTATATAATTCACTCAATTAATTAAAAATGAAATAGTAGCTACTTGAAAAAAAAAATCTGTGCAACATGGTACAAATTGTACTCATTGGGGAACTGAATGTCATGCATGTATAAAACTCATTTAACACTACATTGGTCAAAGATGAATGTACAGTATTATATAAAAAGATACTAAATAAGGTGTTTTAATTATCCCACCCTGGTGAGAAACAATGGTGCCGTTTAGTGTGTGTGTGTGTGTGTGTGTGTGTGTGTGTGCAGACTACTATGCTGGCCCCAAAAAATGTATTCATAGTCACTTTATTAATCTTACGTAAGCCAATAATTTAGGGGAGAGTAAAACACACACACAGTGCTGTGTAATGACACATTTGACCCCCTCATAAACATGTCTATTCTCACTTCATTGGAGACTTGGTGATCTCATACCTTGTTTGGGATGCAACTATCCATGTTTAGTTTGCAGGTCATTCTCCAAAAGATCCTCTGAGCAGACTTTGCTTGCCTGTTAAGATATACAGTATGCTCTATTTATTTTGAACATAAACTTAGAGTGTTGGTTGGAAAGCAGGGCTGTTCATCCAAGTTCTACATGTAAACTCTGAAGAGGAAAAAAAAAAAAGTTAAAATGGTCAATCGGAACATAAAAACTATGCATTTTATAAAACATCATAATATTCTGAGGTACACAGCAGACCCTCTCCCTTTATAAAGTGTGTCACACCCTTAGCTACTGGGTACTGTAAATGAAAGCAAAAGATTTTAACAGACTCATGAATCATTGTATCATCACTTGTATCTCTGGAGACCTTGTTAATTATGTCTACTTGATATTTAGCCAGGAAAAAAAAAAAAAAAAAACATCCTAACTCACAAGTGTAATATCTTTGAAAGGATTCCAAATGCTTAGTTCACTTACTTTTCTCATAAGGTGTAAATTAAAAGCAATTAGGAATCATATTTATAAAGGAGCTAAGTTTCCATAACTTTCTAAACAGGAGACATTTGCTTGCAATTATGAGGAGAAAGTCTCATCATCTTTTTCATCCAGAATGCATATGAATGCATTATTTGTCATTTGTATGAAAGAATAAGATTACCTCAGCAGATTCTCAGCCAAGCATAGATAATCTCAAGGACAAGGCTGTCAATGGAATGGACGCAGGGATTTCTTTCTTTATAGATACAAACCCTATTAATGAAGGATCTCAGATTATTGAAATAAGTATATTGAAACATGGCCTAACCAACCCCTCCTCTATCTGTACATCCCAAACATACTCCAAATAGACATTCCTGCTATCTTGGGTTCTCATATGAGAGGAAACAAGATGTCTGAGGACACAGTCATGATTGGCATGACAGTGATTTTGATGTTGAGGTGATCTTGATATGTGTTATACTCAGGTTTTGATGATTCCTTCCATATGCCTACGAGGCAATCTGGCATCAGCAGCTAGCTGGCATGCTGTGGGTTTCTGTCTCACTGTAAATGTATCTAGGATTGGCTGAAATGGGGTACACATGGGAAGATGAATGAGCTGAAGTTTCCTGTAAAGACTTGTTGTTGCAGTACAGGGCTGACCCAAGGGTTGTTTTATTATTATTATAATAATAATAATAATAATAATAATAATAATAATAATATAAAATTATAATAAAATTTTATTATTATTATTATTATTATTATTATTATTATTATTATTAATTTTATAATGCAAAAAGACAGCAAAACAGCTGAAGCCTCAACAATATATAACATTGCCTATCTTTAAGACTATCCTTTAAGACTGCTGCAATAACACCAATATTGAAAAAACCCGGTGCAGATCCTACCAACTTCAATAACCTACGCC
>JAODLJ010000028.1:53356947-53367916 GCA_027576115.1 Cathorops melanopus | reverse complement strand
ACAGGCCTCTCTCATCTTTTTAAGTGGGAGAACTTGCGCAATTGGTGACTGACTAAATACTTTTTTGCCCCACTGTAGCTCATATAGTCATTCTTTACAACCATGGTGAGCAGAAAAGCATCATCTGCAGCAGCAGAAGACCACATTGGTACAACATTTCAGACTTATAGTCAGTTAGGGGCAACATACAGTAAAACAACATTTTGTTCACATGCAAATTTCATCGGTCTGAATAAATGCATTTTGAATGTAGATTCCAAATGAACAGTTTGCCTTTTTATAATCTAATTTCTATCTGCATGCAGTTCAAGTATATGTGAGATGAAGCACAAATTTATATGTACAGTATGTGTGTATGTTTATGTCTGCTTCATGTGAAAGTAATATATATATATTTTTTCTCGTATTTGATACAACATAATTTCCTCCTCTTGTGAATAGAAATTTAATTTAACTCAGTCATTTTACTTTATAACATTTCTGGGTTAGAATGTAAATGAAAGTTTATTCTTTATTGTTTTATTTTTAGATGAGTATAAGTATTGCTACAGAGAGATGCTGACACAATAAATAAATAAGCAAGCAAGCAAGCCCAGTCTGGACTTGTTTGTATCCGCTGCTTATATGCGTGCAATTGGTTTTGTGAAGCTGTTATCATATTGATCTTGTGGACACAGAAACATGATTACTTCGACTGAGTGGTGCATGGTGCAAATGTAATCATGTTATTATGCCTGTAGAATCACCCACAGCCATGCTTTGTTGAGCCAACTGAATAGCAAACAGATGAAGATGGTGGCAGCCTGTGTTGCCAGGAGACCACAAACACACTGATGAATAAAACACAACAGCTGGATCTTGCCATGGGAAAACATCTACTGATTTCATGATCCTGATAAGTTCCAGAGCATGGTCACCAAGAGACTTTTATAATATTCACCCTTCCATCCTTCAGCAAAGTCTATTTTGAAGGTTTTGGTTTACCCACCATTTGACCTCAGTTAGGACCAGCAGATCTGCATAACTCTGTCACTGTGTATTGGAATGAAATGGCTGCACAAGGTTAATGAATGAATGGATCTATTATATTAGAACAAAATATGCAATGCAGAAATTAATGGTCTTTTGATTTTGCATTGTCTGGAGCGACTGTGTTTTCCTCTGAGCCCCTTTTAAAAGAGTGATAGTAAAAGGCTTTCATGTATGCCACACCTTGTTAAATTCTCCAGAACTCAAGGCAGACTTTGACTCCATGCTTGACTTAAGACCTTCTTGATGGGAGCAGTAGCATTTGAGTGCTAGCCTGTGTCAACTGGTTAGTGCTGGAGACTGATGGTTATACAGTCAGTGGCAGGCTTCAGCATGCTGTGGATAGTGAGTTATGGTGAGAACATACTCATTCTATCACATGGATTACACATGGACAATGCAGTGTGGCCACCACATTTTCTGTCGAATAATAACACAACAACGGAGCATGCAACTAGACCAGTGGTGGATGATGAGAAGAAAGTAAATCTATGATCTATAAATATCAGGGTGCAAAGAAACCCATGTGTTATACAGGGTATTGCCTATATCTATGCATAAGCCTTAAATAGGTTTTGATAATGATCTAAAAGTATAGGCTGTGTTCGAGCTTGGACAGGTAAATGAGAACACTATTATGGTAAAATGTACATTTTTATATATTTTTTTTACTGGAGACAAACTGCTGTTGCTGCCTGGACCATTTGAACATGCAAAACCCTTAGCCCTTAATAGAAGTGTCTGTCTATTCTATTGAATAGATCGTAACAGGGAACTTCTGTTTAATTTTTTAAAAAGGTGAATGGAATAATATCATAAATGCTTGGTTCACACAGAACTGATAATGGTATACCAGAAACTTGTATGAAAAGGCTGAAAGCAACATAAATTTGCTTGTGTATCTACAGTACTACACATCAAACAGCCTTTAGTCAAACACTTATTTGTTGAAGCAGAAAGGTGTGTTCAGTTGCATACCTCAAAGCACTGTAATGAGATACTGTGACATATTTTCATTGAGATTGATCAAGGGTTTTAAAGTAATATTGTCAATATAATACTTTAATCTGACTGCCAACATGGCATCACTCTGGTGCAGCACTACTATGATCACAAAGTATAAGGAAAGTGCTAATGCACATCCAGATAATAGAGAAGGGTTTCAAAGATGGTATGCAATAGAGCTTCATTATACACTGAAAAGCCATAACAATAATACCACTGTCAAGGGTTGGGATATATTAGGCAGCAAGTGAACATTCTGTTCTCAAAGGTGATGTGTTGGAAGCAGGAAAAATGTGTAAGGACAAGAGTCTGAGAGACTCTGACAAGGACCAGTCTGATCAAGTTCATGGTGTTAACTTAGCCACTAAATTCCCCAGATCTCAAGCCAATTGAGTATATTTGGTCTGTGTTGGATAAACAAGTCCAAATCCATGGAGGCCCTACCTCAAAACTTACAGAACTTAAAGGATCTGCTATTCAAGTCTTGGTGCCAGATACCACCTTCAGAGGTCTTGTGGCATTCCTGTTTTGATGGGTCAGAGCAGCACAAGGGGGACCGACACAATTTTAGACAGATGTTTTTGTTTTTTAATCTTATGGCTAATCATTGTATATTCTCTTTTAATATGCAATCCCCCACATTCATCTTTAACTTGTGGTTTTCTGTGAAGAACATTTGAAAAATCTCAATACCTAATCACATGGTTTTGGTGCAATAGAACCTGGATGCAAGAAGAAGTAAGTAATAGTTCTTAGATAAGTAAAGAATACTTTACTTCTTCATTTATTCTGTAGTGAAACACAAGACTTTCATTCATCTCAGTACGTAAATGTGTTATCCTGGTAAGGGTCTTTGTGGATCCAGAGTGTATCATGTGAACTTCCACATGGGCAGTACCCTGTGATCAGCTTTGAACCAGGGACCCTGGAGCAGTGATGTGGCAACACTACTCACTGAAACACCATGCCGCCCAAGAGTTTCATTTTAGTTTTTCATTTTCTGCCCCCTAGTGGAAAGGTTCATGCTACATGCAAGTATGAAGACAGAACCAATATGACTGCCTGTGCACAACGCCTCATGTATTCACAAATACATGGACACAGAAGGATAATCCAGACCGTAGGTTCATTGTGTCAGGAGAATGTAGACAGGCCAGGAAAGTGAGTGCTTCTCCAGTGAGTTTAGACCTGGCGATCCTCCACAGGAGCTACACACCACTGATTAGGGAAACCACATAGTCGGTGACAAACGCTGCAGCTGCCATATTTTGGTTATGGCAAAATCTATCTTTAGCTCTGTTTGTTAGAATGAAGGCAAATGTGCTGAAGTGCTGCTTATTTTGGGTTTTTACTCACCCTCTCCTCTCATGGTTGTTGATTTTGACAGAACATAGCTTAACACTTGTGTAAGGTTATAGCCTGGTATTCCAGTAAGAGAGGAGGGAACCGGAGAGTTTCAGCAGCATAGGACCAGGACAGACATGATCTAACATTCCTCATACTAGGAAAAGGCATGGCACGGGGTGCTTAATTTAGCCCTAATATTGTTCTAGTAATTAGCCAGGTGACCCATAATTTAATCAAGTTTCAAACATGAAACTTGTTGCAGAGTGCTTATTGATTTAACTTATTTTCATGAGAGAATTCAGTGTTCGTGGTCATATGGGTGCAACCAAGTATTTAAGGTTGATACTCACAGTTACATGAAGTGCACTCTATATTAACTGTTATTAACCTCTCTATTAGCAAAAAGTTTCCATATACATTATATGTTAACAATGTTTAAACCTATGCTTGGGCTATTTTACATTACAAATGGGGACACTCCATAGAAAATAACTTTAGTGGATAACTAATCTCAATTGCAGTCAAAGCCATGTTCTCATCAGCGCACTCCCTTGCACTCCTCCTCCCCTGAGTACTGGCACGTGTTCTCAATTACTTCTGACATTAGCAAGCATATTAATATGTCCTGCTTTTGTGTACTGGTGTTGTATGTTGGTTTTGTGTGTTTTTATATTATTCCTGCCTCATTCATTATGTATAATGCTTATCCAGCCATGTTCTTAGGTGTGGGTTCCTTGCAGAAATCAGTCTGTGTATTTGTGTCCAAACCTATGCATGCATCTTGCTTGACAACAACTTTATTGAAATCGTATCCGATGAGTCTTTCATGGAAATGTGCATATTGAAAATGGTCCTTTCAGTAATGGAAATTCCAGATCACCCAAGAAACATGACGTCTTGTACGTTACCATGAAAACTTGAAAACCCATGATTAATTGATTGCCAGATTGATTTGAGCCAATTATTTCAAGTGGTGCTGTTCTTCCTGTCAAATTCAGTGACACATGAGGCTTTCTGTGGAAGAGGAAGGCATTTATTGTAATTTTAAAATCAAGAGGGAATGAGGACAGCTCTGTGGAATGAACATATTAGTCAGAACACGAGAATATTTCCATCTCCCACCCCCACTCCCCAGCAACCCCCACAAAAAAAAAATGTTGGAANNNGTTGCTATATGCTATTTGTAATGCTGTTTGTGTTATTGTATTTTCACTGCATTATCTCCAAATAATTTTGGCCTGAGTAAATAATTACAGTATGTAGGTGAAGAGTTGGACAGAAAGCTTTCCTGGAAAGCAGATGAGGATTGAAAGATGCTTCATAGCAGTTCTGGATGAAGAGAATTATGGCCAGTAAACTATGCAGCCATGGCAAGACCACAACACTAAATAAATCAATTCCAGTGAAGCTAAAATGCATTTAATAAAGAGGGTTCATGGTGCATTATAACAATTGTATACAAGGCTCATAAATCATCAACTGTAGCCTTCTGTAGCTCATAAACTATTTCAGGAGCTATGACATCACTGAGCTTCAATTCATTATACAGCCTGTAAGCAATAAACTAAAGGCAGTAAAATGGCACTGAAGCCAGCCACTTGCATTACAAATCCTCATTTTGCCACAAACAAGCACATAACACAAAACACTACTCTGCCAGCAGACTATGCACTTCCTCAGAACAAAGTAAAAAACATGCAGCATGGTAGAAATAGAAATACAAAATCTTAAACTGATGACCATGCTGCATTTTTGACTTGGCTTTGATGATGATTAAAGCACCATTGCTAATGTTGGAAGTAAAGTTTATTATGCATTTTCTCAATTGCCTTTTTGGGGACTCCTGCTGAAGTGCCATTAGATCTCATAACTACTCTCATGATAGCATTTTTCCAGGGCCACAGATGAGACTAATGATGGTGTCATTGAGCAAAATGGAAGACCATTTAGTGTTTTGTATCTCACTGTGCAGAGCTGCATGATTAGAGAGCACCAAGCAGTCTTTGTCTTATTTTTGAAAATACATTGTCCTAATCCTTCCAGCACTCAAGCACAGCTAAAAATAGTAATAAAATGTTATTAATTAAATCCACCTTAGGTCATATTAAAGTTAACTGCATGTCATTCTGGACCTATATTTCTATGATTTTGTCACTTACAAATTGATGAACAGAGTTTCATAGGCATGATTAAACTTGGCTTTACATCCTTATTGACATTTGAGGAGACAGCAATCTTGAGTATAACCAGCCACACATGCCTTAGACGTCTGTAGTTTTATTAGAATATGAAGTAGATCTCTGCCTTTTCACCACTTGCTTTTTCACCACTAAGTGTTGACAGGCCAATCCTTAGTCTGCTGGGATGAATTTATGAAGTTGTAAACAGAGGTCAAGGCAAATATAAGTACAGAAACTTTTCATCATTTGATGCCTTTGTCCTTTAAAATTCAGACTATAGAGAGATCAAAATGTATTCTAAAAGGAAATGTAACAAATTTGTTTTCAAATGCACTCAAATACATAGTTGGAACACTGCAAAGATTCTCATCTTACTTCTGGACTACAAATTAGAACTTTTTAATTCTGTACATTTACTACAGTTTAAATACCATACTATATTTGAGTCTTTTTATTTATGCCACAGCTGTCTTGACTTCTTGAGTTTGACTGGTCAGAAGATGTTGATTAGTTTTCTATAACAGCAGCTCTGACAGTAGTTCCAGCTGAAGGCCAAAGTACAGGTTTATATTAATGCTCTCATTCTAATACTTTATTATTTGTATAATAACAGCTCATTCATAGTGACTTCTATGGCAGATTCTCAATATAACCTAAGTCTTAGAATAAACAATTAAAACTTGTCATAATTTAACAAATTAAATTAATCAATAATCGTTCATAGGATAAAGCTTTCTGTAAGGAAATATTTAACATTTTTGAAGGAGTCTCCAGAGTCACACAGTCAATATTTTTTTTCCATGAGAAAGTCAACGTAGAGGACTTCTGGTTTCTTGGCAACATGACAAGCTGTGCTTTTTTTGTCAAAAAAGTTGGTGAGGGAACAAAGGATGGATGTGAGAACATAAGAAATAAAAGGAAATATTTCTTAAAAAGATAAAAGGAACATAATGTCATCCATTATTAATTTAAAATTGTCATTATTGGCAAATTGCTATGGCATAATAAGAATAAAACACTTGTTTATTGGAAAATACTCAAATTCAAGGTTGTAACTCCACTTTGCTTAAGACTCTATCACACCACTCTGTTGATTATTTTCCTGTAACAGCATGCCATGTCTTGGGTTTTTTCTTCCATTACATATTACATTACTTTATTTCCAGAATTAGATATTTCTGAGTATGTTCACAGCGGCATACATCTCCATTATTTCCATACAGAAATTATCCCGATTTCTGAGGTTTGCAGCCAGAGAATACATTTGCAGCAGTTCAATATCCCTGTCATGTCCTTGGCGTGTAATTTGCTAAAGCCTTACATGTGGAAAAACAAGCAGTCTTGTCCGGATGGCTGCCTGTGCTCTCGGACAGGAAAGCCCAGAGACTGCTTTGGATCTAGAGACAGCAAAGGGAATATCAGGTCAGACCAACAGAGCAAGAAATCTCCTCAGAGTGTTAGGAAAATGAAGTCACACTGATCTATCTTCTGAAAGACTCATAAATTATACAACCACAAATCAGAAATAGTTGGGATGATACATTAATATTGAAATTAAAACTGAAAATAATGATTTGTAAATAATCTTTGACCTGTATTGCTTTCAAAACAACACAGCAGCACATTATTTGATGCATTACCTCTTTTTATTTTTCAAATAAACACTTTGTAACAACTTCCTGTGTTGGGATACAGAGGAACTGGGTGGCAGGCTTCAGAACAGGTGTGTTTATTTATTTTCACTTTTCAGTGACTACCTAGCATATGAATGCACACACACACACATGTGCACACACACACACACACACACACACACACGCACGTTGGGGAATGTAGCTCTCTCTCTCATTACTGGCCATCTGAAAGGCACACAGACACACGTTAATAGACAGCCAGTAATTAGACACAGGTGTAACTCATGACATGTTACTTGCTGGTTCAACCTGATTCTTCACCATTCACAGCCAACACTCAACCACACTCTCGCTGCCACCCAACTCAGGCCAGGGAGCCATCCGGCCTGCAGCTGACTCCCCCACCCAGCGGGAGAG
The DNA here is from genome assembly GCA_027576115.1 of Cathorops melanopus. Taxonomy (NCBI): domain Eukaryota; kingdom Metazoa; phylum Chordata; class Actinopteri; order Siluriformes; family Ariidae; genus Cathorops; species Cathorops melanopus. Next base: position 53,360,304 of record JAODLJ010000028.1, on the reverse strand, counting down.
GTAATCCACCACCACCACCATCTGTGTCCCTGGTCTGTGGACCACTTCAGATTTAAAGGGCTACAGGGCCAGATACCAATGAGTGATCCACATGTTGGCATCCTTCATGCAGTGGAGCCACTGGAGTAAAGCATGGTCAGAACAGACAGCGAAAGGGCATTCTAGCATGTCGTATCAGAGAGTGAGGACTGCTCACTTGATGGCCAAACACTCCTTCTCTATGGTGCTGTACTTTGACTCTCACATGGAGAGCTTGTGACTGATGTATAGCACTGGGCACTCCTCCCCTTCCACCACCTGGAACAAAACAGCCCCCAGCCCTCTATCCAATGCATCAGTCTGCAAAACAAAAGGGAGAGAAAAGTCAGGAGAATGTAACAGCGGGCCCCCACACAAAACCACTTTAACCTAAGCAAAAGCCCGTTTGCATCACTCTGTCCACTGGACTGGACCTGGTGCCCCCTTTTTAGTGAGGTCAGTCAGCGGGCTGGTGCTGTCTGAAAAGTAAGCCACAAAATGCCTATCATAACCAGCCAGCCCCAGAAACTGCCTCACTCCCTTTTTGGTCTAAGGCCTTGGGCAGGCCACAATTGCTGCAGTCTTATCAATTTGGAGATGCACCTGGCCATGACCCAAGTGGCCCAAATACCATATTTCCACCCATTCAATTGCACACTTTTTTGGGTTTGCTCTGAGCCCCGCTTGCCTCAGTGTCCTCAGGACAGCCCTGAGATGTTGTAAATGCTGCTGCCAATCATGACTATAAATGAGGATGTTGTCAAAATAGGCAGACCTGAATGCATTGTGGGAATGGAGAATTCGGTCCATGAGATGCTGAAATGTCATTGGGGTCCCAAACAACCCAAAAGAAAAGGTGACAAATTGGTGTAACCCAAACACAGTGGAAAAGGCTGTTTTCTCATGCGATAATGGAGTCAAGGGGATCTGCCATTCTTCCTTTGTCAAATCCAGTGTCAAATAAAAGCAAGCCATGCCTAACTGATTGAGCAGTTCATCGATGCAAGGCATTGGATATGCATCAAATTTAGACATCATGTTGACTTTTCTATAGTCCACACAGAACCAGACTGACCTGTCAGTCTTGGGAACCAAGACCGCTGGGCTACTCCAGTTGCTGTGCAACTCCTCAATTACTCCCATCACAAGCATAGCCTGGAGTTCATCCTGAACTACATTTTTCTTGTGCTTGGGGAGCTGATATGAGTGGCTGCACACCAACACCCCTGGGGGAGTCCCTATGTGGTGCTCTGTGAGGTCAGTGCAACCAAGGAGGGATGAAAACACATCGCAGAATTCTTCCTGCAACCTGATAACCTGTGCTCTCTGGAACAGTGAGAGGTGATCTCCACAAGGGACTGGGGTGAATTGGACCACATTTTTTGGACTTACCTCTGGTCCCAGCTCTGCCTTCTCCAGAACTACCATTGCCAGAGCCACAGGACCCTCCTCTCTCCATAGTTTTAGGAGATTGAGGTGGTAAATTTGACATGTGTCACCTCTATCTGGATGTCTGACCTCATAGTTGACTTCCCCAATTCACTGTCTGACCTCAAAGGGCCCTTGTCACTTGGCGAGTAGTTTTGAGCTTGAGGTGGGTGGTGAAATGAACACTTTATCTCTTGGTGCAAATTCCCTTAGCCGTGTCCCTCTGTTGTACAGGTGGGATTGACGTTCCTATGCCTGTAGCAAATTGTCCTGGGTTATGTGACTCAGTGCATGGAATTTTGCTCTCAGGTCAAGAACATACTGAATTTCATTTTTGCTTTAAGAAGGTCCCTCCTCCCAATTTTCTCTAATGATGTCTAAGATGCCATGGGACTAACACCCATGCAATTCAAATGGGGAAAACCTGGTGGAGACTTGTGAGACCTTGCACACTGCAAACAACAGAGGGTCTAGCCACCTATCCCAGTTTCTAGTGTCCCCATGCATGAACTTATGAATCATGGTTTTAAGCATTTGATTAAATTGTTCGATTAGCCCATTCATTTGTGGATGATAAACACTTGTATAAATTAATTTAATCCCCAATATGAAATTTCTTCACCTAGACATTCAGAGCACTGGGCAGAAATCACATCATGTCAACACCCGCCGAGACCTTCACAGAGGTTTGTTTTAATTAAACTGTAGGATTCCCTGCATAGTGTGTGTGACATAAAAGTAGTGCCTTGATCAGTCAGGATTTCTTTTGGAATCCCAACTTGGGAGATAATGCGGAAGAGTACCTCAGCAACACTATGTGTAGAGATACTGCGAAGTGGCACTGCCTGCGGGTATTGTGTTGCATAATCCACTATGACTAACACAACACGACACCTAGGTGCAGATTGATCTAATGGCCTGACAAGATCCATGCCAATTCTTTTGAAGGGGATCACAATTAATGACGAGTTATGCTCTCCACACACCACCTGCCACTTAGGGCTGTCTCTCGCAAGCTGGCACCAGGTTCCTTGGACCCTTCTTCATCAAGAAGGTAATCAACCCATGTTCTGTTAGACTGGCATTACCACTCACCATGCCCCTGTTTCTGCAGGGCTGGGTTAGGAGAGGGAAAAAGTGAGAGAGATGGAGGAAGAGAAGCTGCAGGAGCACCTGTTCCTGGAAATGCTGTCAGGTGATCCTCTGCCAGTCAGACCACCTCCTCCAATGATGCTGCACAGTGACATTGGAGCCACGGTGAGGTTGCACTCAGCAGTTGGGCAATGAACTGCTCAAGCATCACACAGTTGATGATCTGCTCCACGTTGCACTCACCTGCTAGCAGCCACCATCGGCAAGCATCTCGAAGCTGCTGTGTGAACACAAATGGGTGGCCAACTTCACTGTAGGCTAGTGTACAAAAGCACTGGTGATGTTCTTTGGGGCCTCGGCCGACCTGTTGCAGTATAGCCCACTTCAGGTCCGGGTACTCCAGCATGCTGGTGGCTGGGAGCTCCTGAGCCACAAGCTGTGCTTTCCCGACAGGAGCGGCAATAGGTGAGTCATCCACTATGAGGTTGGCCAGGAGGTCACTTCTGCCATGTGCTTGAATGGCTCAAGGAAGGCTTCTGGGTCCTCTTGTGGCCCATCTTGACCAGATGAACAGGAATGCTGGCCACAAGAGTGGATGCTGGAGTACCCGCTGACTGGACCAAGATCTACACCACCTGCTGGTCCTTCGCCTGGGCCTCGATGGACAGCTTGAAAGAATGAGAGACCAGAGGTTTAAGCTGTGATACGTGGAATGTGGGGTGGATGCGTCGCATGGTGAGTCGTAGTGCCAGTCTGACGGAACATGGGTTGATTACCTTTTTGATGAGGAAGGGTCCTAGGTACCTGGGAGCCAGCTTG